>JARFOD010021366.1:0-10962 GCA_031763545.1 Mopalia muscosa
GTCACAAAATAGCGTGAAATCTATTAATTGAAACATACCTGTAAATGAACATAATTAGCTTTATTCATTTCAACAAGGACAACAACAGTGACGTCAATGCAAAGTCAATATCTGTTGTGCCCACCGTTAACCTGTAACATAGCACGGACCCCTCTCGGCATAGACATACGCGACATACTGTGTGCGGCTGAGCGTTGTGGTGCTGAAAAACTTGTCTACGGAGGTCCATTATGGGCAGTATGTGTGGTGTAAAAAACCTCATCTATATATCGAGCGGCGTTAAGGTTGCCAGGGATGTGCACCAGTTGAGTTTTTCGGGTGCAAGATATGTCACCCAATATCATCACACTTTCTCCGCCGAAATTGTCGACCTCAAGGACGCAGTTCCTTGCGAACCTTTCATTCCGGCGTCTGTAGGCACGTGTACGACCATATCTTCTCTACAGCTTGAATATGGATTCATCGCTAAACCAGACTCCCCTCTAGTTTCGCAGGTTCCAGTCCCTTAATCTGTTGCACCATCGGATCCTTGTACATCAATGCTGTTGCCTCAGTACTACCCAAAGTAAAGACGTGCGTAAGCCGTTTTGACGGACACGGTTTCTGACTGTCTGTACCGATATTCTCCGGAGAACTGGAACATTTGATGCGGTTTCTGTTGCTGTTATGGTCCGGCTTCTCAGATGAAGTAACCGGATGTAGGACTACTGCTGTGACCCTAGGTCGACCAGATCGTTGACGGCCAGCTGTTGAACCGGAATGTTGGTACCGTTGGAAGAGCGTGGAAATCGTGCTCCGGTGGACATGATAAAGTCTAGCTACTGCATTCTTTATTCATCGGCAAGGAGACGACTAATGACGATGTTCCGGGTAGCTGCGTCTAGTCTTGGTATATCGTGGCAGGTTGGAGAAACAATTTAACAACGGAATTCAATCGAACGGCTATGTGTCCTTTATACCCATTAAACTCTCTTAAGATTAGGCATGATTCGCACGTACAACTGCCCTAAGTTTTTCCCCACGCCTTCTTCATGCAGCGTTACACAAATACTAACCCAAAAGTCACGTGTGATCAACAGCCACTATCAGGTGCTTAAATTCAATTACGGACATTTACATTATAACATGATCATGTTGTCATGTCTCATTCGAAATTTTTTGGAAGAATCCATGTTTTAAATTTCGTTTGTGATGTTGAGTTTCTTTTTTGGGAGAGTATATTTGCTGGCCTACATTGGATTTCCCTAGAAATAGAGCTTACAGTATTCAAGGGTGGAAATAATTTTTTTCACTCATAATTTGGAAGTCAAAATCATTCCTCCAGTTTGAGTCAATTTGATAGTTATATATAATAGATGCATTTCACTGGATGTATTTGTTAAGCACAGTGAATATTTGGAAGTCAAAATCACTGCTCCAGTTTGAGTCAATTTGATAGTTATATATAATAGATGCATTTCACTGGACGTATTTGTTAAGCACAGTGAACATTTGTATTTACTGTTTAATGTGCGCAAAACTCGTACTTAATTTATTTAACGAAACTTCTGCACGTCATTCTCCAGCCGAATTCGGCTTATGAATATAAAAAATATATATTCATTATATTCGAAGATTATATTAATATAGGTACCGGTTGTTCATGGACAATTAATTGTCTTGTACTTTCATATATGTATTACCAAGTATACTTTTAAATGCAAAAAAATGATACAATGCTTGGCCTTTAATGTTTAATATTTATTGTTTTCTCTCTACTTTCCACTTATTTGTATAGTTGTATATATTATCCTAGGCAACTTGTCCTTTAAACGGAAATACAATTAGCCATCCAGTTTTGTCCATGCATTTAAAATCGTATCGCCCTCAATAGAAGTCTAAACTATTCTATTAGGCTCAATTAATTCAGTGCCGTGAATATGTGATAGGCCTACTTGGGCTTGATATTCACAGTAGCCTACTTTACTCGGATTTATTGTAGAAATGAAAGTGACAGTCTATTGAATTCGCACCCTCGATGTCACTATATAAAAATATTTATGAATTGATGGGTCAACACGGTGCGGAAGATGATTTCCTAATGAAATCCGCCCTATTGCTATTGGCAGTGTATAGTCCTGCTGTCTACTTACTTACAGTACCGATGGAACATAACATACCAAGGAGATCCAAAACACAGTGTAGCGCTTACTGTGTAATATACCGCTGCAGTACGTGTAAAGTACTCTTGAGTACAACATTAAATACAAATCCATCATTCCATGAATCAGTCTCCATGAATACATCACGTGATGTATCTAAATGTATAAAAAAAAAAAGACACTACACAATTTTATTACATTAAAGTGTGATGCTCTTGACTGTGGGGAACAAACTTGTGTCCATGGATTTCAAACCGACGGTAGAGGATGTCAAACTTGTCGCTGCAACACTGAGAGTCAAACAACAGGTACATTATTGTTTCCGTTGCTGTCTAGTGTCCCTGGTATTGTGTCACGCATTTATATACCACCAAATTTAATATAGTATACGATATCAAGAATCACAGAACCGACCACTTCAAACTTGACAATGTTGAGCCGATGCTGTGGTTTAATCCTGCCAAACACGCCATATAGTCTTTTCCGATAGGAACTCGAGGACATAAGCATGCACAATGTGTCCGGCATTTTCTGCACGCGTCATTTGGAGTTTGGTTATGTTATTGCAGGTTATCTCCCTTATATATTAAATAAGCCATATAAAAGATAATAAAAAAATTAAAAATAACCAAGAACTTTCAAGTACCATGCCTATTTAAATACCCTTTTGCATAGGTAGGGAAGGGTTGAACGATTTTACCACAACGGTGAAATGTATGTTTATGTTATAAAATGGCTAGTTTAGATCAGGTTGAACATTATAAACAGTTTATAAGCAATAATATTTGGCTTGTTAAGAGTTCTATTAACCTGTAAAGGACCCGGTGAATAAATGTAAACCTTATTTTTAGCAGAAGTAATATTTCAGTACCTAAGGTCATTTACTAAATTCGGATATTCTAATTTGAAAGTCGAAAACTGTTTAGATGACGTTTTACGTATATTCCATTTTTTTCTTTCAGCTCCAAGCTGCAATTGGGTAAGTACATAATAACATCGCTGCGGCAAATTTAATAGCGATCATGTTTAATGGGTCAAATGAGAAATATTCAACATACAGCAAATTATTATTTTGTTGCTATAATTTGAAGCTGAAGTTATAGTTATTGGGACGAAGTTGGGTGATACAAATTATTTGCTCTTAACAGTCAAGTTACTAAAATATATCTATTACAGCACAAATATACGCCCAGGTGCAAGCTGATTCCTACGAACAGCTTCAAATGTATTGAGATGCAGACAAAATATTTAAAATATAAAGAAGAAAAAAATGAAATGAAACATCCTTATCAATAATATTTGCTCATATTTAATCGAATTCTTTTATTTCAGTTGGAATGTTTAAGAGAAATATATAGACGGCCACTATGAAGTCGGAAGAGGATTAAATACTGTTTTGATGCTATTTATTAGATAATATTTCTATTAAATACGTTTCTCACCTTAATAATTATAACTATAATGAATTGTAAATGAATCAAACCATTATCTGTGATCTATTGTCGCATTTTATTTAAGTCTGTCTTATTAAAATTGTTTAATTTAAGTTGAAGCTCGTCTTTTCCATTTCTTGTGTTGAACATGGAGTGTTCCTATATATCGAGGCTGTTATAATTCAACAGCCTTTTGATGGTCTTAATATTTCGATTATAAAAAAGGCATCCTTATGAGTAAATGTGAGCGTAGTTCAGAGATGCAAAAGCAGCCATCGTTATTGGACAAAAATATATTAAAAATCTTCTGAAGCTAAATACATTTAACAAAATTCTAAATATTGAAAAAGCCTAAATGTGCCAAAGAGTTTCTTTCCTTTGTTTTTATCTCAAGCTGAAAAGAACGCTTAGACCAGTGGTGTTCAGCATTAACAATGGATCTAAAATAATATTTTCCAATTTTTTGCCTAAATGTTAATTTTTGTTATCGTGACTATAATTGAAATGATGTGGTATTGGTGTATAGCTGTGTGCATTACCACGCCCTCTCTGCACCAAAGCCTTAATTTGACATCCACAAATACTGGCACACGGCTATTAGTTTGGAATTGTTTTATACGTTACAGCCCGTTTGGAGTCATGGCCGATGCTGAGAAGGTCGATCATGTTGTATTGGAGGATCAGAACTATTCGTGTCAACAAATAATAATTTAAATATTCGGAATACTAGAAACACTGTTGGGTTCCGATAAGTCAAAGCTTGCATCGGGGTCCAATGGTCCGTTATCCCATCAATCCCCATCATACGTCATGATAATTTCCGGTTTCGACCTCATCATTCTGTTCTGCCACCGAAATAATTCATGACGTAGATATATATAATTTCGGCCTTCTAGCAAATCAATTTAGCATTGAACCTCGTTATGTATGTGGATCAGATACAGTAGACTAAACCTATATACATGAGACAACCATTGTCCGGAAACTAGTTTCACAAAATATGTCTATCCTACAACACAAAGTGACAGGAGGGAATCATATTGAACTATTTAATAAATATCACGAATCCCGAGCAAGTGCATTTATTCCAGCTGTTATAAGTCTAAATTATGAACAGTCAAATAACACTGTCTTATTAATATTGACACATAATTAAGGCGATCGGCTAATCAAGTCATCAGTAAACGCAACCTTCTATTACCAGAAAGATTTTTTTCTGATTTCTTTGGTCTGTTTGCTGCAAAGAAAACATTAAATAAAAGCCATTTCAGTCGTTGACATTTAAGCTATAACTGTCCATGACTTTAACTTAACCTTCCCATGCTTTACACTCCTTACAAATTATTGCTCAGTTTCTCCAATGGATGTCATCTCGTCCCATACCATGTCCGAGGATCTATGGACAACACATGCTTATTGGCAGGAAGCATCAGCGAAACTGTTATTGGAATAAACCGAAACCGGATTAATTATGTAAGCAAAGCGACGATAACCTCCAATAGCCTATCAAATGAACAAATAAAAATTGTATACGGTAAGAAAAACGCTGCTAGTTTTTATTGTCATAGCGGCCACTCTCCATCGCCTAGGTTATACCGTCGTTTGTTCTGTCATTCCTCTTAAAGATTGGCCGTTGTACCAGGGCTTGTCAGGTATGTTCTCCAACACCCCAGCTTCGAAAAAAACGGACATTTCTCCTGACAGTTTCTAGACTCCTCACATTTACTACAGAGCGCTTGTCGTCGAAGCAATCGTTGTCTAGAGCACTTAAGTGTCCCCGAAGCTATGCCCGTTGAAGCAGCACAACTGCTGTCGGAGCATATATCACGGGTTTCTTCCTTGTGCTCTGTTACTACTCAGACCCGAACAGAAATAAGATGTTTGCCATAAGATATCCCTTATGTCTTCACTGTCACGACCTTGAGCTATTTCGGTTATACCTCTCTCTGTAAAATATAGCAACACATTTCTGGGTCAATTTGACGTGTTTACGGACTTATCTATAGCGAATTATATTAAACCTTATCAACAATTAGGGTCTAACCTTATTTATTTCCAAAAGATATTAAATCTGAAGAACAGTTGAGTTGTGTGAACCTGTGGATGAGATGCGTGTTTTAGCGGTTATTATCCTGATACTTGTGGGTTTGTTGGAGGTGCCTGCAGGTTAGTACTAAATCTGGTCGGTTTGCTTTCCGAGAATATATATTTAGAAATCGCCACTCAGGCCATTTGTTGAAAAGGGTCCCCGCCAAAAGTCTATGCACATAGGTGCTTTATGCTTTGTCACTTGAAGACATTTTATCTCCATTAAATGATGCATGACATGTGTAAGACAAAGTGACATAGCAGGCTAACTCGAATTACATACAAAGTGACATAGCAGGCTAACTCGAATTACATACAAAGTGACATCAGGCTAACTCGAATCACATACAAAGTGACATAGCAGGCTAACTCGAATTACATACAAAGTGACAAAGCAGGCTAACTCGAATTACATACAAAGTGGCATTACTCGAATTACACAGTTAGCCTGGTGGATTTAGATAGTCGGATGCCAGGGGGCACTGACGCAATCGATCGAGATAATGACCTATATTTACATCATATGATCGAGACACTGGATTCTTTCTTGTTGTAAATAGTGAGCCTAAACATATGCATTTGCCGCAGGGCTCGTAAATGATACATATGTAATTGCATGTTAAAACCGTCGTAACGGGATTTTAATTGATCCACTGACGTAAATATAGGTGGGTCGATAGTGCCAGATTGTGCTATTTGACTAACCCGGGACAGTGTGACATGATTGTTGCTGTTGTATAGTAAAGTCTTTGAATACAACGATAACGTCATGCGCCAACATGTGCCTGGGATATATTTTGGCGGATACCCCCACCATACATTCAGCATATCAATAAGACAAGGTCGTTTATTATTAGGTTTTATGAACAACTTTTTTTTATAAACCTACCATATGGTGCACGATTAAAAGAAGTTTTGAATCTTTTACTGCAAATCTCTTAGAATATTTAGAACATATATGCACATTTAGGGATCCCCATTCTCCACAATGTCCTTTTTTATGCAGCTTCCTTAAAAACAACATCAAGGTTTTAGGCATACAGTTGATGCTTTGATATGTTTCAGCAATCTATGTACTCGAATTTTCATGATCTGTAATTTGAAGCATGGTTTGTACTGAACGGCAAGGAGACAGGAGATAAGCCATATTAGCGTGAATTGTTTGCATCTCATTATGAACAAAATTCTTTATATTGAACTTCTTTGTCTTACGTGAATAAAAACAGTAATGTAAAAAAAAAATTGTGCACGCCTCGAGTGCACAGCTTGTAAGTTGATCCTCATTTTAAAAGGTATGGTAGAATGTTAAATTATATTTTTACTTTTACCTTGTCTATATAAGGCTCCCCGGGTGAAATAAGCAAGGCTTGTAACTTATGTGTCCTCGATCTTGGAAAGAAAGATTCAAATTTGGAGGTTGTAAACATTCAAACAATCTGATTTGAATCATTCATACAGAAGGTTGCCCTGAGTATAGTCCTTTTGGTTGGGCGTGTGCATTTCAAATCAAATGCTATTCTAACGAGATGTGCTCTGCTGGTCAACAGTGCTGTCCTCACCCGTGTGGTGACCAGTGTGCAGTAATAGGTAGGTCCATTTATATACAACCTTCCCTTATGAATGCTTCAGCTTCAAATAATGTAACTACCCTAAATAATCTCAAATTTCATCCATGGCATGCAATTCCTAATTTTGTTTGCTTAATTTGACAAAATTACAGCATGAAATTAAACAAATTCATGTTTTATGACAAATATGGATGCTCTCTATCTGAAATATTCATCTTCTGCCTCTCAGTCACTATTTCCAACTTTTCTAAATAGCTTCCGAAATAGTAATAGAATTTTATGGATGAATTCAAGGTGATTTAGGGTAACGATATGCATACACTATAGACAATACACATCCAAGTACATAATGTCAATGAAATCCATTATATATTATAATTAAATCTATGTTATATCTCCAGCAAAAAGCTTATATACCATGGTGTATGTTCACCCTTTTGTGGATATATTTATAACCAGAATGTGTACTACTATACTTTGATTGATTCACGTTTTACTGTGGGTCATTTCACTTATATAACGGAGTTAGGGGTATTGGGCAATGTCTTGTAGCAGCCACTAGAACTGAAAACCGTCACTCGATGTATACAAATGTTGGTCGTCTATAGAGCATATGTGTCGCTTCCGTCACATATATTGTAGCCACGAATAACGCGATTATATATATTATGTTATGATATTGTCTGTTATAATTGTTTTACTATAGTCAACTGTAAAGTTCCTGACTGTGCTGGAAAAACGTGCGAACATGGATTCAAGAAAGATTCCAAAGGTTGCAAGACATGCGAGTGCTCTACAAGTGGTAAGAACACTTGACAATCGCCACTTTTTTTCTCATTTCAAAGATAACGATAGTCATCAAGGGAATCTTAAAGTGTGCCAAGACGAATCGCGAAAAAAGCCATTATCAGGTTACTCTAAATGTAGTTCAAGTATGGCCCTCAGTTGAAACTACGAACGTATCCCAAATGTTCTGCTCTGTGACTAAATCTAGAATTGTTTGTGATATTATCGAATTCAGTCAATACCGATAATCGGAAGAATTTTTCAACTATAGTTCTGTGCAGATCAAACTTTTTTGTCTTCTTTTTTCTTCCAGCATTGCCATGCCACACTGTAAGTAGTCTGATTTTCATTTATTTCATATCTGTAACTTTAAAGTCTGTTTTAACATTCCATGCAGTATTTCCTAATATGGAGCTTGATGGTTTGAATTTCCAGGCGATATCAAAGAATGCCATTCAGTTAATGTGTATTACATCTGATTACCGGCTTATATGGAATCAATATATTTTCCGTGGTTAACTCAGTTAAAACAAATACAGGCTGTTTTGAATGCTGGACCCCTTGGGCTAAAAAAATTAACCGTTCTTTTATCGGTTAGATTAAAAGTTAGATTTTCAAACTATATCTCAGTGCAAAAAATTATTGGTAATTCTAATTACAAACAGATTTATATTATTCTGCATAAGAGACTAAATACCACGGGTGTTTGGAAAATCGACGAAGGGGTACAGCAATACCGTAACTGTTAATTAGCTAATAATAAAATATCTCTACTCTACCCATTTGTATTCTGGCTTCCACCTCTAGGCCTAATTTTCTTCATGAGACATAAGAGTTACAAGGGGTTGTGCTTCAAATGTACTACCCATATAAAGAGGCTCTCAGCAACACAGTGAGAGCAATATGGACGTACGCGGTAGAGCAGATATCAGTAATCGCTGACAGATTTTCATTGTCTGTTTCAGCTCACGTGTTTGCTCCATAATGCCGGTTTGGTTGGATAGAAAGCTGATTTCCGTTGTTAATAACAATTGTAACGAAATTGCCACCGGAGGATTAACTGTTACTATTAACTGTTTCTATCATAAAGTTAATATAGCCACATAGGATCTTTGTAGTTTTCGTGTTTCTTTCTTCAACCAGCGGAACCTCTCGCAATACAGATTGAACACTTGAAGTGTTCTATGGTAACGTGGAACTTCATCAGTGTTGTACACTTGTTTTAAGATGGAAATCATTACTTTGGAGACGCCCGCTACTATGATTCGTAATTTGTCCGCTGTCTTCGAATTAATCTAGTACTATATAAGTCATTAATAAAAAAAATGGGAAAAACTTCAAAAAACAAAAGTCCAGTCTAATTTCCAGTCTCAATAAATAACAGAGAAAGCTTTATTTAAACAGGAATAGTTCAAAACCGTTGTTAAATGAGATAAATTTATATATATGTAAATACACAGTGTAATACAGTAAAGTGTGGTTCTAAGAAATGTTTGGTTGGTCAGCCATCAATCGGTGATAATTTCTATAGTTTTTCAAGATGAAATATTTACAATCTTTCAAAAAACATGCTATAATCCGTTTTGGGAATTTTTAGGGGTTTTCGCGCACCAAGTGCTGAGATTTTTTTCAGTGTTTTTCCCATATCAAGTTTTTCGCGCAACATGTATTAGGACTTTAGCCTACAAGGCTGATCAAACCAATGGTGACATTCCAGTCATATCATTTGTGAAAACGATTGTTTAGCTACACTTTTTATGCATTATTAACCTATGTTATTCTGACGGAGGTCCGAGGTCATCTGCGACTCTTTCAGGATTTTCCCACCCTTTTATACTCATGAATATCACGAGGCACCGGAACGCGGTAGTTCGTACGTTAATTGAACGATGGTTGGTTATTTAAGATTTCTGGCGTGTCCATTCTACTGAATGATGTACGCCAAGGTCATTAGGTAAACAAAACACACACTATCAGCAGACAAACAACCATACAACAAACACAAAATTAAAAAATAAAAAAAAAATTGGCCGAAGCCTTGTACAGAGTTCCAAAGCTCGTGAATATTAATGAGATGACCAAGTTAAGCAAGAGTGTAAGCAAGGTTGAATCGATTCATGAGCACGCTCAAAATGGAGACTATCAATGATCATAGGAAGGGATATTTCTCTCTTCATTTATTCACAATATACATTTCTTCCCTAATCCCTGGCTTCACAGAACTACAGCTTGCCGAGCTAGGCACAGCATTTAGATTGGTCGGCTGATTGGTTGGTTGGTTGATTGGGTTGATTACTTTGGTTACCTGGTTTAGTGGTTGGTGTTTTGGTAGGCTGATTGGTTGGGTGGTTTGCTTGCTGATTGGTTGGTCGGGTTGGTTACCTCGTTCAGCGATTGGTGTGTTGGTTGGTTGGTTGGTTGGTTTGTTTGTTGATTGGTGGGTTGGGTTGGTTACCTGGTTCAGTGATTTGTGTGTTGGTTGGTTGGTTAGTTTGTTGATTGGTGGGTTGGGTTGGTTACCTGGTTCAGTGATTGGTGTGTTGGTGTGTTGGTTGGTTGGTTGGTTGGTTGGTTGGTTGGTTTGTTTGTTTGTTGATTGGTGGGTTGGGTTGGTTACCTGGTTCAGTGATTGGTGTGTTGGTAGGCTGGTTGGTTGGTTGGTTTTGTATGTTGATTCGTTGGTTGGGTTGGTTACTTGGTTCCGTGATTGCTGTGTTGGAAGGCTGGTTGGTTGGTTGGTTTGTTTGTTGATTGGTTATCTGGGTTGGTTACTTGGTTCCGTGGTTGGTGTGTTTGTAGGCTGGCTGGTTGGTTGGTTGGTTGGTTGGATGGTTGGTTGGTTGGTTTGTTGGTTGATTGGTTGGGTTGGTTGGTTGGTTGGTTGGTTGGTTGGTTGGTTGGTTACCTGGTTCAGTGATTGGTGTGTTGGTAGGCTGGTCTGCTGGT
>JARFOD010021388.1:0-10962 GCA_031763545.1 Mopalia muscosa
CATTTTCGTTTTGAAGATATTTAGCAAATATTTTTTAAAGGGCAGATTTTTATTTTTTACATATATTTTTATCAATTATTTAAAAACTAACTGGAATTTCGAAAATTCCTATGACAGTTTTTTAGTTTAAATACCGGTCTACACAGACATCTAAGTTTGGAGAAAAAATCTCGAACCATCTCAGAAAAATAAAAGTTACAAACAAGAGTCTGTTTTAAAAAATTATTTGACGGTTTTCTTTATTTTTGCTATTATAAATTAAAACGAATCATAATATGACATTATATTTAGAATCTTTAAATCCTCTGCATTCTAAATATATATGATGTTAATATAATCATTCTTTGGAAACACCTGCAAAAGCCACGAAAAGATAAGAGTCGCATTTTTTACTCCTGACTAGCGGTAGAGTCCTTAAAGTATTTCTGCCATTAAATACTATACTGTAGGCTATATCACTGTTGTTGTTATTTTACAATAAATATTGCAAATAAATAAAATCGCTGATCGTTTTCTTTATGTTTGGTATCTACCGTAACACATCATTCTATTCGACGTGGCGTTTGGAATAACGTAATTATATTGGACGTCGTGTTTTCGATAGGGCACGTAACTCACGTCAGGAGATGTGCAATATTTCACGTAACTCATTCCCCTTCCGGTGACAGTCTAAATTCTTTATGGTTGTAGCCTCAACGGAAAGTTTAAAAGATGCCAATTTTCCCTTCCAGTCATACATATAGCTGAACCCAGCAGTAACACTTAATGTGGCTCTAAAATATTGATATTCAAAGCAGAGCGACATAATTTAAACGCGGTCACCGGAAATACAGTAGTAGAGATCGATAAATACGTACTCAATAGCGTCTTGCTATAACAAGCCGTTTTATCACTTCTACCTTTATTCTACATATGTTGAATTCTTTTCCACATATGTGAAATTCTTTTCCACATGTGTGAAATTCTTTTCCACATATGTAAAATAAAAGACATTATATATCTAGAAAAAATAATTTCACATATGTGATAAAGAATTTCACATATGAGGAAAAGAATTCAACATATGTGGCAAAAACAATTGCATATGTAAATAAGAATTTCGCACTGAAATTAATTATCTATTCTACAAATGTTGAAAAGAATTTCACTTATGTAAGAAATAATTCAACATCTGTAAAAGATAATTCGACGCTAAATAATGGCTCAATTCAACCTATGTGGAAATCTTTTTTACACATGTAAAATAAAAAGGTGGGTGCAACACTTTTGTATATATGTGAAATATATTACATGCGAAATGACCCGGCAGACTACCAGAAGTCGAACACTCGGATAAATTTACAGTCAACAATACAAAACACGTTCTATTTTGATAAATACCAATAAAGGTGACCAATAAAGAGGGAATATTACATCAGGCGACGATCATTTCATTTTTCCGACGAATCAGACGCAGTAATGCTCTCTATAGAATCGGTCGCAATTGTAGGCCTAAAAAACAAATGTAGTTTTCCTGTTTATTCTTCGCTGGAAAATAACGAATGCTTATCGAAATGCAGAGGGGCAATGTCCTTCTAATCAAATTTTACACATGTGAAAAGAATTTCACATATGCGAGAAATAAATTTCACAACTTCGTGAAATTCTTCACCACACTTGTTGAATTCTTTTTCACATATGTTGAATTCTTTTTCACATATGTGAAATTCTTTTCCACAAATGTGAAGGTCATAAATTTTGCATATTGTAAAACAATATATCACATATGTGGAAATGAATTCAACATATGTAGAATAAAAGTAGAAGTGATAAAACAGCTTTCCATAGGCGACCATGTATGACAAGCCGTTTTATATCTCCTGCCTTTATTCTGCATATGTCAAATTAGTTTTGCTTTATTTTACTAATAAATATTTTATAAATAAGTGAATTTCCTTTTACTTATGTTAAAAATATTCCCACTTATAGGGAAATAACATTATTTTACATATGTAGAATTCTCTTCAACGTATGTAAAATTCTTTTCAGTATATGTGGAAAAGAACTGAACATTCTTTTTTGCATAAGTAAAATAAAAGAAAATAACTTAACTGTTTAAAATATAGATTTTTTTACATATGTCAAAACTATTGAGAAACGATTTCTCTCTACGGCAATGTACCGTATCGTACCTTCGTGTGGCCTACTATCGTCTTGTGTAGACTTTCAAGACGAATGCAAAGACGATATGAGTATATATATATTCACTGATAGGCTCTGCAATTATACAAAAAGTCAAGTGTGGATCAATTATTCCATGAACTACTCAGGGTCAGAGGAAAGTAATAAATCAAGAATTATATAAATAATTACCTACACCTTAATACATTGCATACATTCCTGGTGGTTAATAAAAGGTTATATAACATTTATATGTTTCTATCTATAAATCAAAATTGACACAATCCTAATATACTATGCTATAGAGCACACATCATTTAATTTACCCCACAATATTCTAAAACTTGTCAGACACTAAAGGTAGATGTGATTGTCTTTCAGGTCAACTTCGTGACTAAAAGTTCTCATAACACCTTTTTCTTAATCTGAACTTGTTTTTTGTGGGATTTTTTTCTGGTTATGGATTAGTGTACCTTTTAGCTCGACAATATATTTCGTGAATGTTTCTTTGATTAAAACTAGCCGTGTTTACATGTATTACAATAGATGCAAATGGATGTTTTTCATTTTTTTTATTTACTCCACTTTTCAGACATACCAGACTGTTCTGCAAAGAAAAAAAGCACGACACGGTGTCCTACTTCATGTGCTAATCTTGTAGCATTGTTCAACATTGCAATTTTTGTCTGGAGGTCTGTCGGCTACTGTGCTTAACTTTTTTGTGAAATTTAACACTTTGTCTATTCATAATAACGTTCTATCCATAACCAAAATGATCTACATTGATTGATTGATTTGATTGATTGATTGATTGATTGGTTGATTGATTTGATTGATTGATTGATTGATTGAGTGATTGATTGATTGGTTGATTGATTGATTTAATTGATTGATTTGATTTGAATTGATTTGATATGATTGATTGATTGATTGATAGATTGATTGATTGATTGATTGATTGATTGATTGATTGATTGATTGATTGATTGATTGATTTGATTTGAGATGATTGATTTGATTGATTGATTTGAGTGATTTGATTGATTGATTTGATGTGTTCAAACAGCTAAGAGATTACAGTGCCAATGTTATGGCCACCACTTGAACTATCATCAACGGTAATTTTAATGAGACACTTAAGTATATAGGTGAAAACTACCTTGGACAGTGTTAAAGGAGAAGGCACGTGATTTTAAAATGGGTGTTGTTCTTTTTTTTTTAATAATATTTAAGTAACATAACAGCCCTCAGATTAAGAAACTATTTAATATTAAGCCATAAATTAAAATTTTACAAACCAGAAGTGACGTACGCAGTGCAAGTGACACACAATAACAACACCATACAATATGCTATAGCTACGATAAATCTATCATATCCGAGTCAAGTTCATCTCTGAATTTTCCTACCAGGCAGAATTATTACCGTACAGGTATGTACCAAATTATTCTTAGAGAAAAACTAGAAGCCACGAAGAAAGATTTAAGTAACAGTACGGCAGACACGTAAAAAAACAATACAAAAATGCCCTCAAAATGGAAAGGACAGCTTAATTAAACAGGTGTAAACGTGTAATGGGAACTAAAACTTTTCATATCAGGCCTCGATTTAGGCTATTTTCCTCGGCTACCCTTAATGATACTCTACTGGGGATCAGTGAATAGCTCAACGTCTCTCTCCGATTGTTGACTAGCTGAACCAGAGGCAAAACTACCCAGCCTTCTTTCTGTTTGGGATCGAGCGCTTGGCAATGGCAATAAAAAAAAGAGTCATAATTTTCACAGCCAGGTGCTACGCAGGCAGGCATAATTCCTTATTTTCGTTATTTTGGAATAATGTTAATCTTCACTTTCTAAAAGACACAAAAATTATTCAGGCATAATTCCTGTCAGAAATGAGATAATCATACGTTTAACAATGCAATAGCGTACGATATGTTGTGGGTAACTTGCACCGCGTACGTCACTCTCGGTAGGAATGTTTTAATTATTTCCTTGCTCTGAGGACTGTTATGTTACTTAAAACGACTAAACCCACTGTTAAACCCTGTGCCTTCTCATTTAACCCTTAAATTAGCTAAATACCATAGGCTACGTCTTAACATGAAGTGACACAACATCCTTCTTGTAATAGCATACGTGTCAGTGTGAGTATGGATACATATATAACATTACTTCTCAATTATATATAATTTTTGTTTCATAACAATGCCAGATGGTTGCGTGCTATTAATTTTAAAAGATTTCGTTTCATATTTAATAAGCTTGAGCTAGTTAATAGTTTGTTGTTTCAAGTACGGCTTGTATTTCAAATTATTTTATATTGTTTGTGTGTTTGTTTGTTTGTTTGATTGGTATTTAACGTCGTACTCAAAGGTATTTCCCTTATGGAATTGACCACTTCATACTGTCTCATTACGGCTGGAACCCGAAAAAGAAACTCGTAAAAACCCAACCCGCGATGGCCGGAGCCACATCCTGTATGTAACTCACTCATATACCTAAGGGTTGACAGGCGGACTCGATCCTGTGGACGGTAAATCGAAGTAGGATGAGAAAGTGCACACGTATGTCTGTTTGTATAGTTATGCTATACCATATCTATTAGGCAAGTTAATGAAATTGTCGTATATGATGTCTGAAATGAAAAAATAAAGAACATACAAAAAAGTGCAGCTTTCACTAAACCACGGCTGCGAGCCAACGATTTTCTAAGCACATATGTTTTTTAAATCTTTTATTCGTCGTAATACCTATCTTTGTTATACCGTATGATTATCTTTGGTTTTATGTCAGATGATGTATAAGTATCTGTGCTCTTATGTTATTGTATGACGCTAGTTCGACATTCCGTGTTATAATATAATGCGTGTATATCGTTTAAAATTTACTCCGCCCAAAGTGTTTCTACACGTTCATGAACTAAATGAAAAGAGAAACATTGATTATCTCCACCGGTATTCTAACCCGGGACCTTTGGGTGACGCGCCCAACACTCTTCCGATCGAACTACAGAGGTTCAAGGCAGAAAGTGAAGTGAAGACAGCGATTTTCTCCCTTCATATTGCACAGACACAGGGACGATAAATTGGCATCTTTTTTATCCAGATATTACTGTGCACAATGGATTTTAGCTTGAATAAATCCGAAAGACTGGTTCATGCATATATATTGAATAAACGAGGAGAGAAATTTGCTTGCCTCCACCTAGATTCGAACCCGAGACATTTGAGTTACAGGCGCAACACTCCACCGACGGAGCTATAGAAGATCACGGCAGAATGAGCCCCGAATTCTAACCCAGTGAAGACGGCGATTTTCTCTCTATATAAAGCACGGACACAGGGAAACGTATATGTAAAAAACTGAGCTACAAAGTTATACTGCAGAACGCCCACAAATGTTTATCCAAGCAAAGACTGCGTACAGGTAACCAGATCTGAAGTACTACTTGCCAATACCGAGTATCAGGAAAGTGGTCACGTGATCCGATGCGGTTCAGACCAAATCTATTGTTATTCTTTATTTCGTTACTATCAGTTGAGATTATTATATTGAACTATAAAGTAACCTGTATGTGGACAGATGTAAGTGCCACAATTTCACGTTTAACTAAATATTGTTCAATGAGAACCTGGACTTGTACAAGTTCGCTTTGGTATCAGGGGAGTTTTGGCAATATTATAGAAGTTTTTGTCGTAAAACAAACTATCCATGTTCAAATATCAAATATAGTTGGGCAACAGTGGCTTTTTACATGATAGCATCGGCAACGGTTTTGTTTTTCTTAATTATTTGTTTACTTATTGTTGTTTTGGTTAGTTTTGTGTTGGATTGTTTATTTTTGTTTGTTTTTTCTAGGGTTTTTTCTATTAGGTTTTTGCTTTTTTGTTGTTGTTTTTTTCAGTGGGGGGGGGGGGGGATAAATTATTTTAATATGTTAACAATTTGAAATTGGGGTTCCAAAAAATAACTGAGAGAGAGGCGTTGAGTATTATAACAGAACAAACCTGTTTTTGATGGGGATTGATTCAGAAGTAAAAAAAAAATATCTTTAACAGAACCCTGTTCACCTCTACTTTCAGGGAAAGTTTATATAAATGTCAATAAAAACAGACAGGTTTCTTTAGTAGTAAATGAAGTGCACTTGTCCGTATTCAACTTATACAACATTATAAGTTTTCTCACAAACTAAGTCGTTTTTACGTGACTCACTAGGCTAAATATATCATTTTCTTTTGTCTATTCTGACATTTCTTCTTTTACCTAATATAACTTAGTACACTGTCATGAAATCTATAATTAATTTAATCTTAATGACCCCCAGATTGATTTACCTACAAAAAGTGGAGCGTACTTGGGGTCGGAGTTTATATAACTTAAGTTTCTGAATTAATGTAAATATACTGGCGAACTAAAATTACCCACCAATGACATGGGCCTAATATCAGAGCTATAAAGGAATACATTCTTAAGTCCCTAGTAAATTTACATCTCCCTCATCGGTCGTACTGCTATATTACGGAAAAATCCATCTCAGGCGTAAAATGAAGGATGCCAGGTAGTTGAGGTAGGAAAATTGTTCTGATGTCTTTATTTTGAACTTAATATAAGCTATTTTGTTTGTGTGAAATGACATATATATATAAAAATTTACTGATTTGATTTAGTTTAGGAGTAACATAAATGCCATGGCTCTTCGGATGGCTATATCCTTGTCACAGCACCTTTTATGTTTTAGGTTCTAACGTGTATAAACAAAAGTGAATGATTTGGTAATATCAGAAGTCTATAGAGTATCTTTATTTTCTATTTAGTTGATCATATTTGTCATTGGACTGTCATTAGCCCTTTTAACTTGTTTATATTATATAGATTAACTTTATCGCTTTTTCTGTCGTCCGTCCATCATCAAAGTTAAGTCGTTAGATAATCAATTATTAATTTCAATGAATAGAACGGGATCACTCGATATTACAAGTGTTGCTCTTAAGGGGAATTTTGGGTGCCACACATATACTTCTTTTGTGTACTTTTCTATTACTCGTTTTTATAGCTTTGAGTGTTATAATTTCGTTTTTTTATTATTATTCAAAAACATATGTCTTATTTTACTGTATTGCTTGGTATCGTATCTAGAACTATGGGCATAATAACTTTTTTCAACATAACTATTTTTGAATGATGGTGTTTATATGGTAAGATATTTTTCCGCTTTCTACTAATACATTTGAAAAAACACAGGGCTAGATAGCCAAACAAAGAGTTGCCCCAGGGAGTTTGGGATATGTTCGTCTTTACACGGTATTTTATACACTTTAAACATCTGTGTTAAAGGATGATAATAACGGTAACAAAAGCGAAAAGTGTGAGCAGATGCCGTACTTTAAGTGCTACGTGAGGTGTTTGGTGATGGGTCGCAATAAATCAATATAAAATTGTGAGGAAAATAAGCTGAACGTACAATGGATTTTTTTCAAATCATATTTGTAAACTCGTCAGCAAATTGTAACAGTGCACGGGACTAGGAGTGTGTCTCGATCAGTGTCATGCGGAGTTCCACAAGGGTCAATATTACGACCTTTATTTTTCTTCTCTTTCTAAATGAGCGACTTAGAGACTAAATAAACACCACCGTCTTTATATACTATGGGAACGGCCAGGAACTTAAACAACATACAAATACACACAATCTTGGACACTATGGAGACACCCTATAGCCTTGGATAGCCGACTAAGGAAACACTCTCGAATGTGCATATTTAAGAGAGAACCGCGACACCACGATGGAACCCGTGAGCAAAGAAACTTTTATATCCGAGAGTGACTCAAAGTCTGTCAAATTTTGGTGGAAATGTTACTAAATTTCAAACACGTGTTAATATTGTTATTTTGTACGATTTGCCACAGTAAAAAGGACCTATCCTGAAAGCGATGTATTCAAGATAATATAGCTGCAAAACTAAAGGTAACGCATCTCGTGATTTCTGTGGAAAGGATTTTGTCTCTCGCAAACTTGTAGAACCCTTAACTGTTCACACTAGAATTAGTTTTAAGTATTAATTATTGTGGAGCTTGGTTTATCTTTGGAAATAGGGACAAGATTTCCAATTTCGGTGGAGGCAAACAAAGTGATCCGTCTCCACAAAATTTTATATACATGTAAAATTTGGGACATCGATTAAGGTATGACAAAAATATATTTTTAGAAGTGCATTAACCTATATATTTTCCGTTTGAAGAGCTTACATGAGAAATTACTTATCCTATATGCAACCACTTTACTGAAGTTAAAAAACCATCCGGCGTAATCTGGGTTAACTGATAAGGCAATACAAATTCAATGTCAATGTCAAGCATTCAGTTAAACCTGGGACTGAACATCTATGTTAGGTCCCAGGTTAAACGTCAGGAGTATTTTTGTTCTTTGTTGGCAGCTAGATTGAATTGATACAGCTGATGCTCATGTCGCAGCATCCTTCCACACTTTCCGTACTGTTACAGTTATCTCGGAGGTGAATGGAAGCAATAATACTACAAGAAAACCTGTAATGTTAACCGCCGGATGTTTTGTCGAAATCAACCAAAGTACTCGCGGAGTTGTATACAAAACCCCTCATCAAACAAGCCAGTTTCTAGGCTAAAATCACTTTTAAACAAAACAATGTTCCTTTTTATGTATGACTTGTTGCAAATAATTCCAATTTTGCCAGCTGTAAGTATTTTAATAATAATGTAGCTCTAATGACGTCATCATATCAACACAAGAATAGCCTTCAGACGTAAACAATAAACACGTGGATAACTCAATTATATGATAAAGAAAATCTTTGCAAGTTACTTTCCCTGAAATGAACAGCATTACATGAGAGGTTATTTATGGTACGGAAATGGCCGAGGCTGTTGAGACATGGTTTCTTCTAACAGTGTACCATCTACCTTTTCTACGCAGACTGAAACTTTTGAATAAACCCGTGCCATCACTACCTTTCCAGGAAGTCACGACGCGGCGCTCTCTTTTCAGCCTCAGTTAAGAAAAAATACAGCATCTTAAAAATGAGAAAATGTGTAATGTGGTTCATCATCAAATAAATCAATTTTAGAATTTAAGAATAATAACGGTTACTATCTTTTAAAAAGAATAAATCGCATTGATCTTACAGCTAAATGACAACATAGCATAGTCCCCGTGTATTTATACAGCTATAATTTGCCTCGCTTCGGCCGCACAATTTTCCGCAATTTACCGAATATCACTTCATTCAAAATGGTCCTGGTGTGTGACTAAGCTGTCTATATGCAAGTCATGGAGATAACACAGTGACGGTTTTAATCAAATAGCCCTATAATGTGAAACATGGTGGTAAATTGAATTTGACGGGTCCAATGACGACTATTGTGGCGGAAAAAGCTAACCCAATATAACATTTTGCGAAACTTTGGCCCATAGAATACTCACTTTTACCTTGCAAACGGAATCTTTCCACATAAAATACTTTTACCGACATAATGTTGCAAGTTGTACGTTTACCATGCTGAATTTTGCCACAAATTATGCTTTTACAAGCACATTTTGACAAATAACATACTTCTACCGAGCTGAACCTCCCATACATAATAATTTTAAGATGCGGACCTTTCCACATATAAACTTGTTCCACGAGGAAATACTTTAATACTTTAATCATGCGGAGTCTTTCCACATGAAATACTTTTACCGTGCAGAATCATGCCATAAAGAATACTTTTACCATGCGGAATCATGCCATATAGAATACTTTTACCATGCGGAATCATGCCATATAGAATACTTTTACCGTGCAGAATCATGCCATAAAGAATACTTTTACCATGCGGAATCATGTCATAAAGAATACTTTTACCATGCGGAATCATGCCATATAGAATACTTTTACCATGCGGAATCATGCCATGTAGAATACTTTTACCATGTGAAATCATGCCATATAGAATACTTTTACCATGCGGAATCATGCCATATAGAATACTTTTACCATGTGAAATGATGCCATATAGAATACTTTTACCATGCGGAATTATGCCATATAGAATACTTTTACCATGCGAAATCATGCCAAATAGAATACTTTTACCATGCGGAATCATGCCATATAGAATACTTTTACCATGCAAAATCATGCCATAATGAATACTTTTACCGTGCGAAATCATGCCATATAGAATATTTTTACCATGCGGAATCATGCCATATAGAATACTTTTACCATGTGGAATCATGCCATATAGAATACTTTTACCATGCGGAATCATGCCATATAGAATACTTTTACCATACGGAATCATGCCATATATAATACTTCAAATTCAAAGAGTTCAAATTCGGAATACACCTTAATACAATGCTAAACTAAACTCCTATTGAAAATGGTATCATTCTGAACAAATTTCAGGTTTCCATGTCAACAAATATGTCCGCATCTGTCACTTATTTTGACATAAGAATGTGAACAGTATAGAAGCCAACCCGCTTAAAATAGAGAGTTCAAATTTTGAATGCAGCTTAATATCATGCTAAACTACTTAAGTGTCACATTTTGCAATGCTTAATCAGCTAACATTCTAAATAACCCCTGTCCAGTAAAGAAGAGCTTCATGTTGTTTTGATATAAATATGTAAAATTTTAAATATAAGAAAAAAATGTACATACTCAATCTGAAAAATATAGCTATCTCTTGCTATATTATGATTGATTGATTGATTGAATATTTATTCACCCAACAAAATTGAAAACGTGATTTGATAGTAAATACAAGTAAATCT
>JARFOD010021399.1:0-10962 GCA_031763545.1 Mopalia muscosa
CCCCTCTTAGACTCTTCTCTTCAAACTATCTTAACAGTGTGGGCGTCAAGATCCATTCATGGATCTCTTGTTTGTTTTTGCTGCTTCACAAACTTCTATACCACGGGCTGCAACAGAGACTCTGTAATAGGCAAAATAGACTTGGTTCGTCTGCTAAACCACCTCTAGACAGGTGAGTTATCATAACCCTCTGCTGTTGTGTTCCTTATTTCAAGTAGTGCCAAGAAAGGATCAGTCAGATTTTCTAGCCTTTTCGATGGTTCGTTTGGCGATTTTAACAGCCGACTTGACTTTACCATTCGATTGTATATATCCAGGTGAACTGGTGACATGATTAAAATCATTCACTGAAGCAAATTCAACAAACTCACCACTGTTGAAAGGAGGTCCGTTATCTGATATTGCTGTGTCCAGGATACCGCGTCGAGATAAATGGGCGTTTAGTTTTGGGATGATATCCTTGGATGTTTTGTATGTATCCACCTCGAAGAAGTCGCTGAAGTAGTCGACCGTCATGAGGTTATCTCGATCTTTGATGGAGAAAATGTCGGTGCCAATTTCTGACCAAGGACAGTCTGGCACATCATGAGGTTTGAGAGTTTCTTTCTAATGCTTGCTCCGGAAAGTGCAACACATTTGGAAATTTGGTCTTGTATATGAGTGTTCATGGATGGCCAATATACACAATCTTTAGTTCGTCTCCGGTATGATTCAAGCCTATACGAGAGACATGTAGACGTTTGGGAATGTCAGCGCGTAGACCAGCTGGAATAACACATCGCTTTCCACGGAAAATGATTCCATTGGTAGGGAGATTTCAAAAAAAGTTTTCCGCAAACAAATTATCTTCGCAGCATCGGGTAAATTAAATATATAATTTTTGAACTCTTGACCATGCGAGTATAAACTTTGGATGTTTTGATGCAGCAGATAAACGCCACAATGAATATAAAATTTACAAGGTTACCCATAATTAATCTATGACTGGGCCAGACTTAACAGTGGACATTAGTGCTGAGATGGATACAGCATTCCCGGTCAAATATCTGCTGACAGATGCTAAAACTTGTTCTAGGTTTTCACCTAGTCTCTCAACTTTCATAAACACAAAAATTAATTCACTGATAAAGGCAACAAGCCTAATAATAAGATTATCTGAAAAAGGTGTGTAGGTCTGGGAAGAATTATCAGTTTGGGTACTATTACATATGCTTACAGCCGGGCGCACAGGGCTCAACGGGGTTTCAGCAATTGCAGCCCGTTAGTCTTTCGAGGTTTGGGCAGGTCTCGTAGGCGTGATCACCACCACAACGCGGTCATCGTCTACGAGATCTGTACTCGGCAGCCACGTGGTTTAACCGGTTACAGCGGTATCAAAGGAGAACTGGGGGGACATACTCCTTCACAGAGAAGTACTCGTACCTTCTGATAAGATTTGTTTGTTTGTTTGATTGGTGTTTAACGTCGTACTCAAGGGTATTTCACATATATGACGACGGACTGTCCATTTCACACTGTACACAGCCTTATCAAAGTGAAAAACCGGGAGGAAACCTCGTAAAACGTGGACAAAACTTTGAAATTCGGGCTACGGGTTCACCTCCAGTACGGCCTCCCCGAAAAATACGGACTAAAAACACGACACGGTGGGTTGTGACAGGAGCTTAAGCCGTGGTCCCAACCCCGACGTACTTGCAAGTGGGTGCTGTCTACTTGCAAAAACATGGACAAAACTTGGGGATCCGTACGTGGTGAGTACCGCCTCAGTACGGATTTCGGAGCACGCGGATACGCTGTAGCACTTTTAGTGCACGAGAAACTTTCGCTGCGGTCGGGCTACGAATTCACCCTCAGTACTGGTGACGTGCGAGCTCTGTACAGTCAAGCCCCGGTCACAACCCACCGTGCGTGTTTTAAGTCCGTACGTTTTTTTGCGGAAGCCGTACTTGGGGAATTCGTAGCCTGACCGCAGCTCGAACGCAGCGAAAGTTCCTCCTGCTACGGCGTGTCTGCTTGCTCTCAAATCCGTAATGAGGCAGTACTCACCACGTACGGATCCCCAACTTTTGCCCATGTTTTTGCAAGTAGACAGCACAGAATTGCAAGTACGGCGGGAAAGGACCGCGGCTTTACGCTGTAATAGCGAATGCTGGCCCAAGTGCCCGGATATCCACAGCGTGTTCTCAGCGGCATCTATAATTTCGTTTTTTTCTGCCCGGTCACGCGGTCATGCAGCTACAACAACACAGTTGACAGGCACTCCGGGATTCCCACGGGGATTCCCCCGCCCCAGCCCACCACACGCAACCGTTGACGTCACGTCAAGGACGCCTGCCAGCCACTTTAGTACTCAATAACGCATATCCCTTACTTATGATGTACTAAGGTGCAAAAAAAATAAGTACTTGATAACGTACTGCCCTTCCTTTTTATGTAGACAGGGATATGCGACTTGAGAAATTTAAGCAAAATGGAAAAAGAATGTTTGCAGTTTCGCCCACATATTTGAATGTTTGTCTTTGAAAGCCAAGAACTTCAACAACCTCAGGTAACGAGATATATTAACAAATATGCCAATGTGTGACAGCTGATATTGAGCTTAAATGAACATTTTAACACTTTAAAGAGGGGAAAGTAAAACTTTCTGATCTCATTCGCGTGGTCCTTAACAGAAACATTCCAGCCGAGAAACCAGGCACTAGTATCAGTGCATATATATATACCTTTAACTTTTACTTTTCAGCTAATTTATAGCCAAATTATAGTTTGTTTTTTAATCAACCAAATCTGAAAGGAGGGGTTACTATTTTGACAGTTACTATCAGGTTTGGCATACATACGGCTGAATGCTCTATGGTTGATTTTAACATAGGCTATATACTATTGCTTCGATTGTTTCTGGCATTCCATGGTGGCTTTGTCAACGGTATTTCGCTTATATGGCGAGGAATTGTTAATTTCTCGCTCTGTCCTACTTAAATAGGTTGAAAATCAAGATGAAACCTTCTTAACACCATCCCAAATCGCCTCGTGTGAGTACCAATAAACTGAGGTTGACTGGGGAGTCGAACCTGTGAACAGGTGGTATAACGAAGGAGGACCTGTACAATCCGATACGCTAACCACCATTGGTGCCCCGACCGTGGCATACATTCCTTTGAAGAATAATCATCAAAATAGTGATAGAATCAGGAGCAAGATGCCATAACAACACTAATGCACAGCTTCTTATAATTGTCTTTGCTTAAAAAAAATGTACCTTATTTGAAATATGGAAATCAAACCAAACCCCAATATGGATATTTTCTGCACAAAAAGAGTTAATAATGACACAATCGAGTATAAAATAAAGACTTTATTATTTTGCTGAAAACTGTCCTTAGATTAATTCATTTGTCTAACATTTTGTACCTGATAATCAGTTTTTCAAAATACTATCAAGAAGATCGTACATTGAAATTCATAAAAAAAATTATGAAAAAATAAATGCATCTGGTTTAAATAAAAATAATGCTGACTGATAAAAATTAACTTATACGAAGTAGGTCACACATAAAATGTGAAAGGAACATGTCGAGGTCCGGTTGGTTTTGGTGGATGGATGCCCGGAATCCATTGGCTGGCGATCACCACTTTGTTTCTTAGGAATGGGGAATATGTACTGTAAACTGTCTTGTATCTGTCTCGCTGGTGAGATTTGACAGATTTCATCCCCTCGGCATATAGTTTGTCCCAATGTTTACGAGCTGCTTCCACGGCAGCCAAACGGATTCTGTTATAATAATCCGCCAGTGCTTCTTTGGCCTGAAAGATAAACAGGTCTGATGAATTCCGAGCATTCTACTTTAAGTACTTAAATCAGGAATTTTTTTTTTTCTTTTTTCTTTTAAAGACCGCTTTATAAGAAGCTATCGTAGAAACTATATCAGGATGTGAAGAGCGACATGGCTCCATGCCGCTCTGCAGCGACTAACAGGATTCCATATTAATCAAGTGTAAGAGAAAAACACATATTTTTGTGCTACAATAACAGACGTATATTATTTGCCGTCTGATCCCCTTTTATTGCTCTAATTCGTTGACTAGTTTGAAAATAATGAAGTTAAATAGCTGAGAGTAGGGGTCAAACATTCGACAACTCACCTTTTTCCGGACCCTTGGCAGGTCGTCAGCTGTTGGTTCAACCTCGTGAGGTTTGACAGAGAGAACGGGTGGCTCCACCTTCTGTTTGGCCACACCCGGTGTTCGCCAGCCGCGGGTTCGCTTCTTCCCATTGCCAGTTAAAGATTTTCGTGGTGAAGACTTGGCTGCTGAAATATAAAGATCAGAACAAAAACATTTAATACTCTTGCTGAGAGATGATATGATTTTCTAAATTAATGTAAAAATATTGTTTAATTAATCTTAAACAAAGGAAATTCAAACCATTTACAATATTTGCCAGAAAGTCATGAACTCACGCCACTATTCACAGATGTTTATATGCCTTATCAAAGTATAAAAGGTGCAACATAAAATTACTTGATCTTACTTGTTTGTGGCGATAGTGGTTTGTTTGTGGATGTTGTCACTGGCTGCTCAGTCATGGTTGGGTTTGATGGAACGTCTTCCTTGTTCTCTATCTCCGCTGTCTCTTTGTCTGAAAAACAAAATCAACATTAAAGGTCATATATATATAGAGCAAACAGTACATGATTTTACCTTTTTATAGAACTGCCTACTTTTCGCCAAAAAGCCACTTAAACGGTAGGGATGTAGGTAATGTGTAAATAGGAGTTATATCTCATATTTTAATAATATATTTCCTGCTGATCAAAATGACAAAAGTTACCGAAAATGCAAACAGTGTAAAACAGAATTGATAACCTATAAATTATATGGAAAAGGGTTATATCCAGCTCAAAATATAGAATTACTTAAGTGACAACAGATGTGGCACAAAAAGTCCACCATACACTCTTAAAGCCCCAACATATAGGTGGTAAACTGGGACTCCTGTACAGAAATAAGTCCTATCACTTTTCTTGAAAACTTATTAAGATGTACAATTTGAACTGGTTTTCTTTTTATCCCTTTATAATAACGTGCACATTGTTATTGGTTGCGACAGGCAGTTTTCATTTGTATTTCCCTGCATGGGGGCTGAGTTTATCCCGTTTATTCAGTGCAATGCATAAAACTGAATTACGTTAAATTAGGTTGATAAATAAGTAAATAAATAAATAAATATAGATGTGATTATAATATACATAGAAAACAATATTACTATATTATATATATAATAAGTTATAACCATTCTTATAAATGAAATAAAGAGAAAGGAAACTATAGCCTGTGTGACTAAAATTGCTTTTAAACTTTATCTTTTGCTCAATATTTAAACAGACAATGTGAGTTCGTTACTGTTACTTTAATGTTCAGTTTTAGGAACCGACAAATTTCTGACAATCTGATCTCTAGTTAAATGGCCTATGCTAATATAATTCTGCGGGTGAAGAAAACCCGCTTGATTGAGTAATTTCTGTTTTCTAAAAGATTATGATCGGTGTTAAATTCTATGGGATGAAGCAAACATTATTTTAACTCACCCAACTTGCTGAGGAATTTCTTGTCTAGACCGGGTAGCATGGCCACAACACTGCTTCTGTTGTATCCTTTACTGATCATTGATTGAAACTGAAAAAAGACAAGTTCAATACATGGGCATATAGCATGTAGGTGTCCTCATATATATTTCAAGAAGAAACTTTAAGATGAGAAACGCAATCCTGACCATACATTATAATTGGGTAAACGAGAGATAAAAAAGCATTTCGCAATAGAAAGTAAATCCTGTTATAACATAAATGCGAATGCGAAAAATTCTAGACTTTTATTATATGGTCAACAGACATACGATGTCCTTCGGTACGAAACCTTTGGGTATAAAGCCTGTTTTTGCATAAAAAAGGTTATATTGAATCTCTGTAGCCTCTTACCTTGCAAAAAACGTTCTGCCTTGTATGTTAAACACAACGAAAAACGATTCCCAACTGGGAGGGACCTAGATTTATCTTACCAAATCTCGTTTTCAAATCGGGAAGATAATTTAAAATGATCAAAAATGAAAAGTATACTGCTGAGAAAAGATTGATTTTGAAATGGACATCAAGTGGACGTTTTTGGGGTCAATCTAACCGACAAGTGTTCAAGGAAGAAGTCGGAATGGTTTAAATCAAGGCCATATATAGATGTTTTATACAATGGAAGATAAAGTGCAGAATCATAGAAGCGTTCGCTCATTTCTAAAGGTTAGGAAGACTCGAGTAGCGTATCTAGTTATACCCATTTCGCTCGTTCCTCATCGGTCCTCGGTTGGTCCGCTTGATCGACTGGCCATAAGTTCGTGTCCAATCCTAGAGATGGACCCACGGAGCCTGCCCTTTCCTCGGGGGCCGTGTGCCCTTTAGTAGGGGACAGGGACCTACTCCTTCTAGGTATTCCTTTGCGGCGCCTCTCCTTTCTGGGAGGATATTCTTTGGGCATCGATGGTATTTTAGCATACGGAGAGTCCCGGAACCGCTGGTCTATGGTTTGGGTTAATTTTTTCAGATTCTCGTCCAGTTGTCGGCTACTCAAACCAATCAAGCGAGCACCTGCCGTGTAATGTTTGATCACATGCGGGATTGAATACACAGGTGGTTTGACATCCTCGGCAGTGAAGCGAGCAATGGCCGAATAAAACAAGCATTGACGTTTAGTGTAGCCATTCTTCAATTCCTTCTTTCTCTTATCACTGGATCCTAAAAAATAAACAAACATTTTAAAATTCGAAACGAACATAGGCCTATGTATCATGGTACGTAGTTATTCAGACAATAAGAATCATAGTACCAAATTTGGACTAAACAGAAAAAGTAACTGCTAATACAATAATATCCTGTTGATCAGCATCAAACTAAATTCATCCTCCAAACTTTTGTCTATGCCATTTTTAAACCAATTGGCTTATATGTTAAGATAAAATCTGAAATAATCTACCATCTTCTGCCTGGCTCATCATAAAAAGGAATTCTTCGAAATTGATCCCTCCTGATCCAGTCTTGTCAGCCGTCTTGAGGGTAGCCTCGACTTCATCCTTAGTCACTTGACTGTCAATCCGCTTCAATCCGTCATGTAACTCGTCCACGTCAATTGTACCCCCATGATCAACGTCCATCAGCCAAAATATCTGAACCAGAGACAGAGCTTACCATAAGTTGGTTGGGCGATTATTTATTATGCCTTTTACCTTTATTTCAAACTGCAGCCTTGAACAAATTAACACTGTTGTGTTGTGTTGTGTTCTATCACAAAACAAGAAGTGGTTATCCAGAAATTGTATAATTAAGTTAACACTGGTTTAATTTTCCTGGAATTATGATTGTTAGGAAATCATGTTTTCATGTTATTGTAAAATAAAAGGAGAGTGTATTGCAATTTCACAAAACTCATTACAATATAGGGATAATCAAACACATCTGGAAAATCTAAAGACAATTGTTGAGAAACCAGTCTCTGGGAGAATTTACCCGGTTGTCAAACTTTTCTTGTGAACAATACTCTTGACAAGTTTCTGACAGAGCCACAGTCTCCACACCAAACTGAGACTGGCAGTTGATTATTCTATATATTCCATCAGTTTATGAATATTGATAAATTCTTACCTTCTCGAAGGCCTCTAGATGATCATCTGAGAGTTCCAAGAACCAGTCAGGTACCTGGATTTCCTCGGAGTGACCTAAAGCGGCCCCATGACTGGCTCGCCTCTGGTCCGCGAAAGGACGGCGTAAAAAGTTACCTGTAGAAAAGACGTCAGCAATACAAACAATGTTTCGCCATTGCTAAGCTTGAAACAAACCCATCAAGACTGGAGGCCTGTTAGAAGAACATTTGCATGCATTTATATATATATTTGCATAACCCGCATAAGCATCCCTAGGCTAGTGTAACCGACATTAGTAGCCCAAGGCTAGTGTTCTCTTGTTTCCATATAACCTACGTCACATAAAGATTGATTTGATTTGATTTGATAGCCACAAGATTTATAGTCGGCCAGGATTGCGTTGTATTAATCATATAAGGGAAACATACTATTTTGTGTTACTGTATACGAGTTTAATTTTAGTGTTCATTAGAAGATAAATTGCGAGTGCAGAAAAAAAATTCTGGTTTTCCTCTGATGAGAAAAATATTTGATTAAGCTTTGAATAGTTTCGAATAGCTGAGAAATCGTCATTTATAGTTCACTTCTCTTTGTCATGGCACTCAAAATTGCCATATTGATTTTTCCCATCATCCTCAGCTGAATTATAACCAATCCGCGAGCAGCTCTTTCGAAAATGTTAAAGATTGCTATTTACCGTGTGACACCAATATGGCTTAGGGGTTTCAGTCTGAGCCAGAGGTCTTAGTTGGGTTTCTTAAGACTTCTGTCGTCATTTTGACACTAAGTGAACATCAGAGCCGCCGCAGGCGTCCAGGGTTTTGACGAAGTGTCAAAATGAGGTCTTTAAAAAACCCTAACTATGACCGATGTCGAGGGTTTAAACACCATTGTAACCCGAAAAAAGACAGAAAAAAAGTTTTTTCTAAACTATAGAATCTGTTAAAACTAAAAAAGATTTATCCCCAATTTATATGGAAAAATTTGCAGAATAAACTCTCCGTTATCCGCTTAGGACTGTATACATGATGTGAGAATTTAACAGTCGTCTTTGTAATGCTGTTGATACATATTTGGGGGATCGTTGTGATTTATGACTAGCAGTCGCTGCTGCTTAAATATTAACGTATTCGTTAATTTTCAACACCAAATTCATTGCAAAACATGAGTTTACATAGTGTCTTTCTTCTACACCGTCCACGCCGCGTTGCCGTCAAGCATATAGTTAATTAACCCATCAATATGTTTTAAACCCGCATACCATAGACAATCATTGTCGATGGTAGCCTTGTATATAAGACTTGCATTTTTCTCTGCTTGGCTTCAACCCGGAAGTCAAGAACTTTTTTTTTTCTAATTTTGATTTTATTGGATTTATCGAGGTTTTGATTCGGCAAATCATTGAGTAATTCATTTATACACTTGATTGTGATTTAAATTTTGGCGGATGTATGGTGTAAATTTCTTTTTATAAAAATCCCGAAAAACAGGGGATAATCAAAAGATGTCTTGGTGATACCTTAGAATCTCCCCATGAAATCTCGAGGTAGGTCCGCTAATAACGTTTAGAATGTCAACTGAGATGTAAAACAGTGAAAAACGCCGCAGAAAAAGTCTTCCAAAACAATTTTTTTGATATTTTGAAGCCATAAATTAAAGCGATTGTGAAGTAGACATGTTTTAAACGATGTTCGCCACAACTTATTCCCTATTTGTGCTGTATGTTTTATAAAATTAAAAAAAACAAAATTTGAAGTGGAGGCGGTCATGTTTGATTTTCATTAACGGAAATTTGGTACATGAACAAATTGCACGCTTGGATGTAAAGTGTGTTTAACCCCTTGGGAATTGAAAATATCACAACACCACAAGTTTGTTCACGGAATAATGAATTTATTAATTTAAAGTATAGGCTTTTTTGTCTCCGAGATGGATTTTAACTACTGGTATGCTCATGCAATGCGAGTCTGTGAACGGAGGGATTCGTAACTGAGATAAACAAAGTGGTCATTGTTGTCTCATTAAGACCGCTGAGCAGTGTTCCTTGATATGTATATTTGCGCACGGCAAATAACCCGTGGAGGGTTAGAATATGTTATAAACGTATGATATATTTATGAAAGGAAAGCATGCGATATTTTTATTTGTTGACCACACTCTGTCGATAGTTGAATAGGGTAATCAATATGTTTCTACGGTGGCTCATGCAAATACGACTTTCGCATTTTTTTTCTTTTATATGTCATATAACGAGAACATTGATATGGTTTATGGGGTGCATTTGCAAGTTTTGTTCCTGTTCTAGGTTTGTGGGAAGGTGCTTGTCACTCTCGTCCGTGAAGAGGCAAAACAATTCTTTGTATTAAATTGTCCTTTACAATCCCATGACAGTTCATTTGACAGATTATCTGAATCTTTTCCCCTCAGTGGTTGGAGGCCATTGCATGGTTCTGGCCGGTGATAGGCCTACATTACGTCAGGCCTTGGCTGCCCTATGTTGTGATTTTTTAAAATGTAATGTGTGTTCCTTAGTTAAGCAATGTTTTTAATTTTGTCGAGAGACTTCAAATGGTCAATCCAAACACCTAGTCTCTATATTCCAAATTTTCTCCACCAGGCTTCAATGCATTGTTTAGCTGTAGATTCCCCAAACAAAATCACGTGACTTTCCACCCAGGTGATAATGTTATCACCAAGGTATTAATACTTTTCACCTAAGTGGTAATATTCCCACCAAGATGTAATTTTCACCCAGGTGATAATACTTTTCACCCGGTGATTTTACCCCCGCCCCCGGGTAAAAATACTTATCACCTATCATGACCCAAACGCTACTGTAATGCATCCCATAAACCCCTATGCCATCTCCTTCATGAACATCCCATAGGCCTATATACTAACTTTTGACAATTTATACGCAACAAGCTCGAGTGACATTAATTTGACTTATTTTATAATCCATTTAAACGTCATTGCTAATAAAGTTTTTCAGACACTAGGACACAAGTCTCAGGTATCAAATAAAAAATCAACCCATCCACAAAACTTAGCGATCCTCATCACGCGAGCTAACAACACGGATAACGGAATACCTATAAAGCTTTTTATCGACTGAATTTCACGACCGCTTTGAGGCGGAGACATTTTCTACTAAATGCCATTGTAGGGTTTAGTATGGTGGCTGATAGCGGCCACTCGCAGTCTCGCTATCTCGCCCTTATTCAAACTCTACGTGCACGCGAGATTTTAACACGCGTATGGCTGATTTCGGACACGAG
>JARFOD010021410.1:0-10961 GCA_031763545.1 Mopalia muscosa
CCTCATTATAATAAGGCTGCGTACAGTGTGTCATATAAGTTAAATACCCTTGAGTACGACATTAAACACCAATCAAACAAACAAACAAACACAGTTTAAATGCACTTGAAAACTACAGTCAGAAATTGACAGTTTGACTGTCAATACAAACAAATAAAAAATCATTCAATCTTAAAATTGTGCTCAAACATTTTTTGTTCATGATAAATTTGAAATTTTATTCAGGAAAGCTTGAGTGATATGTGTAATATGGTTGCACCCAGATTGCCGTGTGTTGAATTCCTGAGGTCCTTTCCACAAAAGTTCATCCTAATTGTCCTGATGACCAGTACTGAAGGTATTGAGTTGCCATGGCAATTAAGATCAACTTATGCTGCATTGGGGACAGCCACAATTTCCCACAAACACCACTTGTGGGGTAACTATTGGTCTTAATTACAACCAGCCCCGTGAGGGAGTGGGTGGGCCATTGCCCTGCAGAATACTCCCTTGGCTTCCTCAGTCGATCGTAAGAGGTGAGAAAAGAGGTTGCTTTATGTTGCCCTGGTGTTCTCAGAGCTAAAGGGTAACGGGAAGCAGATTAGTTTGTGATGTTCTGTATTTTTTCCGTCGCCATATAAGTGAAATACCCTTGAGTACGACGTTAAACACCAAACAAACAAACAAACTTAATTGCAACCACAAACTTGATTCACTGCATCAGCATCGAGCTGACGAGTGGTATTTTCCACTCAAAGAAACACTCAAATCGTGTTTACGACTCATAGTAGTGCTCTTGAATGCTTTTTGTTGTAACTACGAGTAAAAAATACTGCACGAACAGTAACAACGAGGAGTCAGCATTAGTCTAAGATCGCTTTGTGGACCAATTCCCTAACCTTTAGTTATTGTGTACTTGTTGACTGTGGAACAACAACTGTTCACATCAAATACCAATCATAAATACATATTTTAAAAGCCATTTAAATGTGAATAGCTTACCATTATTCCTTAACTGCCATTTTACAGCCTTGTTGATAACTTATGTCTAAGGGAAACCATAGAAGAATATGAGGGCACAACGAATGGGACTGTGAAATCTTTGTTAAGAAAATATGAAGGCTTTAGTGTAAGTATTACCATATTCCAATAGTGAATAGCGTGATAATGTCATAATAAACAACATTATTGGTGAAGAACCAAATGTGAGGACATAACAACACATCTTTGATCATAACATTATTTCTTCACAGGGTTGTTCCTTTGTCAAAATTCACAACTGGGCTCCAGTGAAGGCAAGAGTAGTTTTATAAGGTTTCCTAATGATTGTCCCCCTTATATAAGCGGCATAAGTGAAATACCCTTGAGTATGACACTAAACCCAAGTCAAACAAACAAACAAATTGATCCATGAAACCATATTAAGCTTGCTGACCTTGCCACTAGCTGAAGGTCATGGGTTTTTCTGGGTTGCGCTCAGATTTCTTCTCTCAGTCATAGTATTAGCCAGAAATCAAGAAGAGGATATATCAAATCATGATTTTATCATGATATCTCTCAAAGACACTGGGGCACCCCTCTGGCTAACACTATGCTCTCAACACTGTTATCATGATATCTCTCAAAGACACTGAGGCACCCCTCTGGCTAACACTATGCTCTCAACACTGTTATCATGATATCTCTCAAAGACACTGAGACACCCCTCTGGCTAACACTATGCTTTCATGATATGTGATTAGGATTTATTTCTGCTGGTCTAACGTTTGGTTAACAAAAATAAATAGATAAATAAATTGCGCTTCTTTATTTTTGCAGCATGGTATTTCAAACCTGAAGCATCTGTCCAACAAAGAGATAGATGAGGCTCAATCTGATCTAGAGGGAAGAAAACACCAACTGGAAAAGATTCTTTTGGGTTTGTGACATTGAAGTTTTTGTGTCGAGGGTGGTTTCTTTCACCCATTGGGCTGGCATGTTCTCATATAAGTGAAATACCCTTGAGTACAAAGTTAAACCCCGATCAAACAAACAATCAAAGTTAATAAATTTAACCCAGATTTTTTTTTTAGGAAAGCTAAGTGTTCAAGGGAGATAATTTAGTAGCTGTACTATCACAGTCAGTCAAAATGTGGTGGTCATAAGTTGCCAATGTACTTAACCATACTGGACGAAGTTTTTGGGGAGATTTGTAAATCTTTAAACTATCCCATGGAAAATCTTAATTACATCTGGGTGTTTTCTTTCGATTTTTGTCACTCACACAGTTTTGATTCGCCCCGTTAGGGAGCGGGTGGGCCATGGCCCTGCCGAATACTCCCTCGGCTTCCTCGGTCCATCATAAGAGGTGAGAAAAGAGGTTGCTTTCTGTTGCCCTGGTGTTGGCCGAGCTAATTGTTTGAAGCAGATTTGTTTGTGATGTTCTGTATTTGTGTCCGTCGTCATATAAGTGAAATACCCTTGAGTACGACGTTAAACACCAATCAAACAAACAAACAGTTTTGATTATCATTTTAATTTTAAGCATATTATACTACTTACTTACCACAATAAACCCATAACAGTAATTCCATGCTAACATTACTACAACATGTAAATATAAAATGTTTTCTTATGTGTGAATATCGTGATTTTCCTTGCTAAGCAGTGCCTTCTTGACTGTTTGAAATATTCTACCCTGAGTGAAATCTTGGCAAGATTACATTGGCAGTCACATCACTTATGCAAATAAATTTTCAACATTTTGCTCAACTTATTAAACAAATGAAACGTTTTTGATATGGGAATTTCAAATTAGGACTTAAGACAACAGAATGCAAAAAAAATTTATTGCTTTAGGAAAGGGTTGGCCAGTCCACGGTTTTAAACATGGAAGGGTCGATGCAATATTACAAATAAGCAAGCCTTATAGATATCCTTTTCTCATAGCTTAGTAGCGGGCGGTTGGAGGGAGCTTCATGTTGCCCAGGTGCTCTCAGAGCTGAAGGGGAGCAGGAAGCTGATCTGTTTGTGGCGTCTGTTTTGCGTCCTGTTGTTGTTGTCCTGTCTTTGTATGTTGCCAGTGATGTCGAGGGTGGTTTCCTTCACCCATTGGGCTGGCACATCGTCATATAAGTGAAATACTCTTGAGTACAACCTTAAACCCCAATCAAACAAACAAATATAGCTTAGTATATTATATTTTGCAAAAGTTACGATTTCAAAACTATATTATATGAAAAACTGACATGCATTTTTTTTAAGTAAGCTGTCCTAAAGTACCATAAAGTGGCAACCTCATTTTGCAAAGGGACATCACTGTGTTGTAACAACTTGAAAAACCTGTTAATTGTGAAATTTTTGCAAAGTGAATGACAACAAAACAGATGCTCCATGCATTTTGTTTATGAAAGCTTCATATTAACCAACTAAATTTTAAGTTTCTTCAACATTTTATTTGAACATGTTTACGTTATAGGTATTGGAAGAGAGTTGAATGCCATAGAAGAAAAGCTGTCAATAAAACAGAAACAAGTCCAGGTGTTGCAAAGTTATAAGGTGGGTATAGATTCAAAATGGTCAATTGGACATTCAGATATCGATCTGAGATAGTATGTTACATATTTGATTGGGGATTAATGCACTAGTTTATGTTATTATTTAAAGAATTATTAAAATCTTGTTTTTGTCTGATAAAACATGTTTTCAACAGTTGAAATGATGTTTTTGCATTTGATATTTAATAAATCGATAAAAGTTGTGTTAAAAAAATGAAATATATTACACATTTGATTGGTCCGAAACTTAAAGGCATAGTTGTATGGGGGAAAAGGTCATTGTGCAATACCCATATGGCTATGTCACAAGTTCCTTTTTAGACTCTAGTGCCCATTACAAGGATAAATTAATAAGTGCCTGCCTGATCTGTAAAAAATATTCAGGCCAACGGCTTAGACGTTAGCATGTGTGCTTACTAAATATACTTTGTTGCACCATTCACAGGATCCTGGGGGTCACATGATGTGGCTCTGGTAATCGTGGGGGTGGTTTTTCAAGAGTTTTTCCTTTGTAATTAGGCTAAGAACAGTGTGGAGTGGACCATCTCTTGTTGTATAAGTGAAATACCCTCAAGTACGATGTTAAACCTCAATCAAACAAGCCCCACGGCTGTGGCTCAGTGGTAGCGAGTGTGCTTCCTGAAATGAATATGCCTCGATTTACCGTTAACGGGTTCGACCATCAGGTATATGAGTGAGTCACATGTTGCTGGTCCGGCATTCGCGGGGATGGTTTTTGCAAGGTTTCCTCCCAGTTTTCCACCGTAATAAGGTTGTGTACAGTGTGAAGTGGACAATCCGTTGTCTTATAAGTGAAATACCCTTGAGAACGATGTTAACCACCAATCAAACAATCATTATTATTTCACTCACATTCAAACCAACCATGATAAGAAACTTTAAATTCATGTACCCTGAGGAATCATTTGTTTTCTGATTTTAAGGATAAAGAGTATCCCGTCAAAGCCATTGAGATCGCAGACTTGAAGAAAGCCTTAGAAGAAGAGGAGAGTCAGAATCAGGTAAAAAGTTTAAATATCCACAAGCATTTAAAAAAATTCATTTCATCTGATGAAACATGTCTTAAAAACATGTTTCCGTCAAATGACATGTTGTGTTTTGTTTTTTTTTTAAATTTTATTTACTGATAAAAATCGATTTTAAATGGTGAAAAATCTTAACACACTTGATTGGTCAGAAGCTTGATTACATATGCATATGGGGAAAAAAGTCATTGTATAAACCCCATACGGCTATGTCACAACTCTGGGAAACTGCTGGGAAAATCTTAATGTGTGATATCTATTAATTGAAACATAACTGTTTGTTATAATTGAACACAATTAGCTATATTTATTACCACAAATGACCACAACAGGCCAAAAACTTAACAGGTGTTCCCTTCAAACCAGACACACCAATTATTTGGCTTTACTTTAGAAACATGCATAGTCATATCATGTGGACTACCTTTATACACAAGTAGCGCGTAGGAAGATTAGTTTTCTAACAATGCAAAATGCTTCATTTTTGTAATGGTTGCATTTTTGTTACTTGTTCATTTTGCTGAACTTGAGTACAGTACCATCACATAAGTGAAATAACCTTGAGTACAGCATTATACACCGTTCAACCAGTTTCAGCCTTTTATAAAATCCAAGCCCTATTGAAACTTGAATTAATAAATAATTTGGAATCCATAATATTTAACTTCAGTTTTTAAAAATAAACTTTACTTCAGCAATGTGTCGAATGAACAATCTTAGTTGAGTTATCACTCTTAGCTCGAATCATTGGTATTCAATGTCATGTTAAATATGTCCCTGGTTCGAATCATGGTGGAGTCAAGAAAATTTTTCTATCTTCATTTATTCAAAATATGTATTCGACAGAACCAGGCTTTGGTATTTACTCTAGCAAAAAACTATTGTGAGAAAATCTAATGATAGATCAAAACGATGCTAATTTTGTGTCCCTGTGTCTATGCTTTATGTAGAGAGAAAAATGCTGTCTTCGCTATTTTGGAATTCAGGAGTCATTCCCGGGTTCAAATCCTGGTGCCTACAAGCACATTTGTTCTCTCTTCATTTATTAAAAATATATATTTTAATGTTGAGGCATGCAAATTTTGGTCTCTTTATTTATTCAAACTACGTGTATATAGTTATGTTGTGAGTAATATCTAGATAGAAAGATGCTAAGTTAGAGTCCCTGTGGCTGTGCTCTATGTAGAGAAAAAATCAAAATATATATTGATGTTTTTTATACGGTCATATCATTAAGCTGGCGAATGGTGCTAGTATCTGCACTGCAACTTTGCTCCATAATAAATATGATTATTTTTCACACAAAACAATTTCAATGTTAACTTTATGGTTTAAATAATCTTGTCTCTTGTTTTATTAGGCAGACAAAGAAGAGCTTGAACATGTCATCAAATGTGAGATTGAGAAGTACAACAAAAAACAGGACCAAGCTCTACAGAGCATCACAGAACAAGCTACAGAGGTAGGGCACAGAATATTAAAGAAATAAAACCAAACTATGTTGCAGACACAGCATCTCATTTCATTATAACTTTTTTACTTCGACATTATCAAGTCTCATTTACATAAATGTATTAATATCGACAACCCTTGAGCTTACCTAAATGTATTAATATCGACACCCCTTGAGCTTAGTTGGTCTTATATTGGTGGTTGATAAATTTAATTTCTTTGTTTGATTGGGGTTTAATGCCTCATATGACAGCGGCCGGTGGCCATGGCTTAGTGGTAGCATGTGCGCTTACTAAACTGACCATGCTTCCATGTACCGTTCATCGGATGGAGTCCACCTGTTGACCATCAGGTATATGAGCGAGTCACATGTTGTGGCTCCGGCAATCGCGGGGCTGGTTTTTACAAGGTTTCCTCTCGGTTTTAGACCATAATACGGCTGTGTAATGTAAAGTGGACAATCCGTCGTCATATAAGTGAAATACCCTTGAGTCCGACGTTAAACCCCAATCAAGCAAACATACCTATGACAGCGTGTCAGCCCAATGGTTGAAGGAACTTGACAAACACTGACAACAAACAAAGACAGGTCAGCATTCACAAACAGATTGGCTTCATCATGTTTTGCCATTTACCTCTAAAAGCGCCAGGGCAACAGGAAACCTAATCTTCTACTGAAAAAATATTGAAAATCACAGAACATTCTGACAAACAAAATCAGAGGTTTTGGGAGGAAGTGTTCCTGTCTTGGTCTTAAAGTTGTCCAAAGGTGATGCATTACAAACTGTAGAAATTGTATCATATTTCCAAGCAAGAGATGGCTGAATGTTCTCTTTGCCCAGCTTCAGAGGAACATTAATATTCCAACAGTGAAATAAAAACACTTCTCATCTTATGGTTACTAAAATTTTCTTGTGACATTGCCCACTGGATCCATTAGCCATAGAGTATTTACGGGCTATTGGCCTACTCACCACTTAAGATTTTTACTTTTGGGTAAGGGTTAATACTAAACCGAACCCTAAAACTAACCCTTATACTAACTCTAAAGGACTATACGAAACCTAACCCTAAAGTAAACCTAACAATAAACGGAAACTGAAATCCACATCATATTTTACATGACGACTGTCCGTATTTACTTAGACTAGTCTATGAATGTCAAATCTAATTGATGACGAATTATCAAGGAAACAATCAGATTTAAAACCTTCTTAATGTTTTTTTAAAAAATATATTTTCAGACTGCAATAAACACCATCCACCCTAGTCTACAAAAGATGGCCGTTCAAAACGCTCTCATGAAAAAGGTGGGTACTAGGGACACTGTGTCAAAGGGAGATAATCTGTCTTTCCTGGGGAGAAAATGTAGATAATTCTTTCGGTAGCTCTAGTAATGCGGTTTCTTGTCCTTGATTCATTACACATTGAATTCCACCAAGAAGATCCTTTGTGCGTGGGTGGTATGTTTAAACTATAGACATGCTGCATCACTAAGCAATAGTGAAACATTAATCTTTCAATGGAGCAAAAAACTTTCTATTTTATGGTTGTTTTAGGATGGAATCATAACATTGGATACACTACTGTCATTTTCCTTTGGCACGGCGTTAAATGTCAATCAATCCCACAGATTGATCATGTCAGATTTATGGGATTGTTTAATTGGGGTGTAATGCCATACCCAAGAGTATTTCACTTTTAAAATGGATTGTCCAAAATGCTGCCTGCTTAAGTATGGTGGAAAACCGAAAGGAAACAGTGTAAAAACCACTCACAACTACAAATGCCAGAGGAATCGAACCTGTAGACAGTGCATCAAGGTAGTATTTTATAAGTAAGCCAACACACTAACAGCCACTGATCTAGAGGATATGGATGTCCCTCAATGACGGCGGATTGCCCACTTCACATTGCCCCTAGCCTTATCAGCTTGGAAAACTGGCTTTCACAAAGCCCCCTTAACATAAGGTCAAAAGGGGCTAAATGTCCCTCTTTAGTATCACCTTAAGTGTTAAGATCACCTAAGCCTAAGGCATAGTGTTAGCCAGAGGGTGTCTGGGTGCCATTGAGACACCCAAGAAGTTATTTGAGACACGGGAACAAGGGAAATATAGCGGAACAGTAAAATGAGACACCCTGTTTCTGTAAAAATTGTGACTTGAGGTGCCCTTTTCTTGATTTCTGGCTAATACTATGGCCTAAGGAGGCTTTGTGAAAGTGGGTGCAGCTTTTTATTGAAATGTTTCTACTAAAATAGTTTTACTCACTGTATTTTTTCCCAGCGTCTCTCTTTCAAATGGAACACCCAGAGATCTTTGTAATGGTAGAATTGTGACTGTGATGGACTGGAAAATTCTCCTCCAAATATCCACAACTGACCACCAGACTGTGACAAACAAACTGCCTGAAAAAAATATGGATACTTATTTGAAAACATTGCCAAAATTTAATTTCCCACATCAACATAGTCTCTCTGATCTATGATCAATAAAAAATTCAACTGTGAAAAGAAGATTTGATATAAACAGATAACTTTTAAATTTAAAACTTATTTTTATTTATGATTGAGGTTGCCCTGACGACAAGTTACCCTACTTATGACAAGTTAGTAAAGCAGAGGGTGCAAAGTATAGTGCAGTTAGTTCATTTTCCGGAGTGCCCACTGTCGATGAATTATTTATTATTGCAGATGTCCACATTAGTTTTACCAGAGTGTCCAGGAATGTTGAATAACTGTCATTTAACAGGTCTACATACAGGTTACGTTAGGTATTAATATGCTACGAAGATGTCAATATAAATGTTGTCATTTTTATGCAGGCATGTAAGATGACTGTTATTTAATTCCGATGTCAATATTATATTTATATATATTGTCCCTATCCACTAACTTTCACCTTTGTTTGTTTGTTTGGGGTCTATCACCACATTTATACGCAGGGGATCATCTACCTCTTAATGTGTAAAACCGAGATGAAATCACCCACATTATTGCTGGATAAACATCGTGTGACTCACTCAGGTTCCAGAGGGATTTGAGTGAACCCATGAGCGATACATTGATTGTTTGTTTGATTCGGATTTAACATAATACTCTAGGGTATTTCACTTGTATGACAGTGGATTGCCCAGTTCTTTAGTTGTCTTACTTAAAAACCTAGATGTAACCATGTGAAACCATATTATGTGACTCACTCATATCCCTGAGGTAGACAGAGGGACTCGAACCCATCAGTGATACAATGATTATTTCTTTGAATGGGATTTAATGTCTTTCTCAAGTAGGGCAGTTTCTAGGAAAATGACCCAGGTTCCTATCTCAAATTCTTCAGACCATAATCAGGGTTCTGAATACACTTTTAGCTTGATTTTAACACGAATTTATGAAAATAGTAATATATTGACATTTATTTGGGCGCGAAATAGTTTGGGTGCCCATATGTTTTCCATAACTAAAATGGCTCTGGATACTTCTCTGTCAAGGATATTTCACTTGTATGACGGTGGATTGTCCAGTTCACTAATTATCTTACTTAAAAACCTAGATGAAACCTTGTGAAACCACATCGTGTGACTCAACTTCTGTCCCTGAGGTTGACAGAGGGACTTGAACCCATGAGTGATACATTTAAGTGCAGTCAGTAAGCCAATATGCTAACCATTGAACCTTGGTCTTGAGACCATTTATCAAAAGAACGCTTGTAGTGCTAACCTGATGTGAACTGCGAGGTTGAGGGGCATTGGGCGCAGTCACCTTCAACCATTCATTCTTCTTTATGCCATACACAAACAGGTCATTGTACATGTGCATCTGAAAGATGAGCAAATAGTTAAGAAAACAAATCAAGCTCAAAATAACTTTTGTCATTTCTTTGAAAACCTGTTGGAATAATACTCTGTCATTTATTGATCAGTAATCAATCAATCAAAATAATATCAAGGGTTTCCATTTCATTGCAAACAAACACTTTTGTTGACAGAAAATTGATTGTTTGATTGGTGTTTTACACAGGCTGAAGGGTATTTCACTGATATGACGGCAGTGCACGCCCAACAATAAAAGAAAAGATCACCAAGGTGAAGTGTTTTCATAATACTGGAAACTTAATCTTCCTCCAGTACTAAGCTAAGACACTGCATTGCTACTTTTCAAACAAACTGCCCTTAGCCAACAGGCCTAAAAGAGAAAAGAATCGAGAACTGAACACCAAACTCATAACAAAAAAACCTGAATATTCCAGTGTTTCAACTTCATTTGTTAACAAAAACTATTGGTCCTGTATTATAGGTCAATCTAGACAAAGGGAGAAAAGGGTGGAGAACTGAACGCATTCAGAGCGAATCAAAAGGAACATTCATCCTTGGGGGAAAGAGTTAAAATCAAGTTCATTCCTGTTCTTTTTTGATTATCCTTTTTGAACTAATCAGACAGAGAAACAAGGGCTTAGGCAGACACCCGTCCACCCGTCCAAATGGACACCCTGAAGTGAACAATGGTCTTATTTGGACACCCTGTTTTAAGAAACTTTAACATGCAGGAGATAGGGAAACTGTTAAAGTTGGACACCCAGTTATATTAAAAGTGAAGCAAAATAACCATTTTGGACACCATACTTCTGATTTCTGGCTAAACCCCGGCAGAGAAATTCATAAAAAGTATGTCCACTACAATGACAGACATCCATCCAAGTAAGATCTATTATTAAATATGAATAAAAATTACTTACAAATAAATAGTAAAACAGCTGTATATTTGTGTAAAGAATTGGATTGTTTGTTTAATTATGGTATAACATCCTATCCGAGGTTATTTCGCTCTTATGATTACAGATTGTTCATTTCACACAAATCCTTGCTTTAATACAGTAGGGTTTGTTTGTTTGTTTGATTGGTGTTTAATGTCGTACTCAAGGGTATTTCACTTATATGACGACGGACAAAAATA
>JARFOD010021421.1:0-24515 GCA_031763545.1 Mopalia muscosa
CTGACTCTACCCTAGACGCTGGTTCATATAGCAAAGCTTTTCAGGTAAAGGGCCTCGGAGTTAGACCCTAGACTCACACAATTTTTATTGGTTGATCTGGTCACATGAGCATACAGCCCTCTCGTCTAAACTTTGTTCCGCCATTTTGCAAACCTGTATGCTCGCGAAAACATTGATGTTTAGGTCAATCTTACGCCTTCCGGATAATTTTAGACACAAAAAATGCCAAGAATTATAATCCATGTTGAAACCACAAATTGCGGTTATATCCAAAATCAATTACGAGTATAGAAGGAATGAACTGTTAAGCTCAAATGAAATCTTTGAGCTTATGCATTTCTTTTTTGTGGTTAATTGATATAGTCTGGGAAATTGAGGGTAGGTCTACTGCCGGGGAAGCCATAGAATACTATGGAAAGATTTCAACCTATGCATATTACTGCGCAGTGAATTGTATGGGACACTAGATGCCTGGAATAGATGATCGGGTAAAGTGCTTTTTGTTTGTGCCAATAAAAATTCGCATAAGACTCTTTGTCATCCGCTGTACCAATGTTCCAAACAATATCTTCAATTTCAAAAGACATGTACCAATATCAATACTTCAACGATTTATTCTAAATTGAAGTTTAAACTCAATTTAAAATTATTTATTTTTAATTTTCATCTATATTTCTAGCCAAGTGGCGATGAGTGTGGTTTCTTTTACCCATTGAGAGGCGCGCATCCATGTGAGGGAAATAACCCTAAGTACGACGTTAAACCCCAACCAAACAAACATTGCGAAATGATCCAGATTGCTGAGCTCGTATCTCAGATAGAAAATTGCTTAAAATACCGTTTTCCACCATTTAAAATACATACCGATGGCTTGCTGCGACGGAAATATAAATACAAACTTCGTTCATTGGTCCGTTAGTGCGAATCAGCTCTAGGATTGGCAAATTTAGAACTACTGTATGCTGCGAATATTAGACAAATAAACCCACCAGGAATATTTAAATAATTCTGAAGGAAGTTCAACTTTTACACAATTTGAACATATTATATAAGTGTATATTTTTGTATTTTAGGATCAGCATAACAATTAACACGTGGAAACAGATATTAAATGTAAATATTACAGTACGACCAATAACATGCGCTTAAACACATTTAGTCGAATACATCTCGAGGTGATCTCTCCCAGAGGGTTTTGTACGAGCGATTTGATGAAATTCCCCTAATATGCGGGGTTTTGACTGGCCGACTGCGACGAACCTTTTTAGACCAATCAAATTGCCGCAAATTCGGAGAATTCGCAAAAATCGTTCCGTGAGAATGCATCTATAATCATTGCTTGTTTATTAAAACGTGTAAAGCTAAAATTGTAAGATATAAGCGATTCATAAGTTCTTTCTCGGATAAACTATAACAGTGAATACTTTGGTAGATTTTCCTTTTTTCTGGTGTTTCGATTGGGCGAGTGTTTTATGCCCCTTTTGGACCAATCAAAATGACACAAATAGGGAAGATACCCTCAAATCGTAACTACAACTCGCACCTTAAATTACTGATATTTTTAATTGAAAGATATTGACGGCCCTTGTGCCATTTAACTTCAAATTTGAAAAACGAACATATATTCACGATCATTATTCAAATCTTACGAAATACTAACTTTTCTCCAATCTGAATTTGAAGTATTTAATATATTGACATATTTAAAATTTTTAACCCTTATTTATATCCTATTCAATTCATTTTATTTCTCTTTTTGGTGTTTACTGCCTAGGGTGCTTTAGATTGGAATTTTCTCTTAACAGTATTTTCGTTATTTTGGGATAACACTTCCTGAGTATGAACAGATTCTAGTTCAGAAAATTTTGCAGGTTGAAACCCGTCCGGGAATCCAAGAAGGCCGGGTGGCGGTATTGTCTAGATGGCATTTACTGCTGGCGATTCAGTGCCTAACTCTAAGGGTCGTGGGTTCGATCCCCGGACGGGTTTCAATCTGCAAAGTTTTCTGAATTAGAATCTGTTCAAACTAAGAAAGTGTTATCCCAAAATAACGAAAATACTGTAAGTGCAGTTTGTTTAAAGAGTAACAATGCCATCTTTACTTAGCACTGCAGAAAAAAATAACTTACCAACATTATCAAAACACTTCACATTTTGTGGTTGTTCTAGTGCCAAATAATTGTTAAACTACACGGCCGTCATATAAATGAAATGCCCGTAAAGGGAAAGACAACTGTCTTTCGACCTCAACTTATTATTTTTATTACATATTTTCAAAGACAAACATCTGTATTGCACTTGCATTTGAGTAAGCATAGCAGTTGATTAGCTAATTTAACAGGCGGGATTGACGTCGTTGTTCTAAAACACGGTCAGTCACCAGTGTGTTGGTTTGTTTGTTGATGCATTGTAAGCCGCATCTGTAACATCACGGCATATACACAAGCTTGGTCATCAATGTTAATAATAATATCAAAATAGCTCTTTGAGTAATACATACATTTAGCATATTTTCAACTGACATGCGGTTTTAAAAATCGGGTTGTAAGTACCAGGTTGATATCTACAAGCGTGCTGTTGTTGTTTCGCTTGGGGACGGAACACCCACTTACGGCTTAACATCAAGGCATGCACCAATACAGACAATAGGGGACTGCCGCTACTAGATGATATAACTACCGTGTTTTTTAACAATGACGTCAGTTCCGCTAGTTAAATTAAATACATGTAATTAACGGCCATATTAATTCGACTGAAAGTGCATTGCAGATGGTTGTCTTTGAAAATATGCAATAAAAATAATAAGTTTAGGTCGAAAAACAGTTGCCTTTCCCTTCAAGCACGGCGTAAACCACCAATCAATCAATCATTTAATTAACGAATAACAAGCAGTAGCCGAAGGGAAAGTTTAACATTAATCCCATTCACTCAAGCCTTGTAAGTTAAACAATACAAATAGGACTAACTCGAAATTGTGCCAGGGTGTTTTGTTATATAATACAATTTTTTTGTCCGCACTTTATTGACGTTTATTTTATTTTCACGTTACTGTTTTTTTTTTTTTTTTTTTTTTTTTTAAAGAATTTCAAAACATCGATAAATCTTGGCAATAAGAATTTGTTTAGAAAACTTTAATTTTGGCGACCGTGACAATTTCAATACCAATTCGAACCAACACTTCACAATAATACTGTAGGTGGACCAGTAGATAACATCGGAAGTCAACCAAGCAGGAGTATGAAACCAGCCATTACCCACCCTCAACGGGATAGTGACTTTCAGAGGACATTCATAATGCCTTATGACTCATTGCGCAAGAAATTGGTGATATCCTTCGTTTCGCGCAGTTGAATGTCAGAATATTTTGACGCCTTATGGGGAAAATATTATGTTGCCAAACTGTAAAAAAAAAAAAAAATACACGGTAAACGGATTGCATAATGGGGTAAACAACGCCAGGCAGCCAGCTTTAGCAATGACCTTCATATAGGGCCTACGTCATTTAGGCTTTATCCTGTTTTACCCCCATGATTCCACATCCAATTCATGTTCTTCGGGGTTTCTCGATAGAGGGCGCTTTTTCAACAAATTCATCAACGGTGGCCTACTCACAATGCCGTTGAGACCAAGTAATGCCTGGTTTCATATTTCGATCTGCTTGGTAGGCTTTTGATGGTATAAAATCACAGGTTGTGTAATAAAATCGAAAATTCAACAAAAAACAACACGGCGCTAAACAGTAGCTCCTCCACAAGATCCCCCTGAGTAACTAGAGTCAATTTCAATTCTACCAGCCGAGAAAAATTCCCGGTCAACTTCGTCAATCCATTTCTTTATCCAGTTTTCTTTTTCGTCAGTCATGAGTTCATTTTCTTCGATATATTTTTTAGCATCATTATAGGCGTACGAATCGTCAACATCACGCCATGTTTTCCACGTTATGTAAGTCCGTGCCGACTTAAGTCTAGATTTCAAGTCCTGTTTTGAATTGACTTCCGGCAGCTTTGTGTTTGCCTGGTTTTGACGTTCGCTTTGTGAGACGGGGTCTCCCGAACTAGTCTGGATCACGGGCTCCTTGTTATCCTCCTTATTAACATTTTCCTTTCCACTCAACGTGTCCGAATCAACCTGTTCCAAACGGTGTAACTTTTCACGGCTTTGATCTTCGTGCCATTTTTTAAACTGTTCTATTTTTTTCCTAATAGACACGGGTTCGTGAGATCTCGTAGATCCTAGAGAAGAATACCGCTTCCACTCTTCATCTAAATTTTCATTGGAACGCTCTAAAGTATGCTGTTCATATTTATCATCACCGGTTGTTCCAATCTGAAGCTTTTTGGTCAAATCCGTCAACGATAACTGTAAACTAGAGTCAAGCTCGTTGATTTTTTCATTCATAGCACGTTCTTTGGCTCCTTTAGCCATAGTTGTTTTCTTTCGTTTGCGTCGAATCCCTGACTGGGCAGGAGAGCAGTCCGGGAACCTTACACTCTCGATGGTGGACACTGTTTTATCTCGCATCAACCCCCGACCGTGTCTGTCAGTCGGTGGTTTAGCGATCGGTGACTTCATGGTGGGTGTTCCGAATGAAGCCTGTCTGGCGGGAAATTCAAACGGGGAAAGTTCATTCTGTCCTCTAAACGTTGACATTCCACTTATCCCCCCGTCGATAGGAGGTAGCGTTGCCGGGTCAAAGTGAGGCCGTCTCTGTTGGGATTTCCTCGATTCCCAACCACTGACGTTTGCTGATGAAGTCACAACCCCTGTGTCATTTTCAACAACATGCCCATTGTGATTCCGCCCTTGCGTATGCCTCCCATCTGGCGGTAAATCATGATAATTAGGAGTTGGGTGATGATAATCCGGATGTTGATCTTTCAAATGCTTCTGTTGGTGTTGTTCGCGATAGCGATGCATTTGGTTTCCGTGATACTGTGTGTTCTCTCGTTGGTAGCTCACGTGGTTTCCATGGTACTGCAACTGATTACCATGGTGAATTGGCTGTCCTGAGCTATGTTGAACTGGTGGTACTCCATCCTCCGGCTTCCCAGCTGGCTGTGCGTTAGGATGCGCCGTCACACGTACATGGAGGTGTATCCCGTGCGAGTTGATCTGCCCTGTAAACTGAGACAGACTGTTCTCACGAACATGCTCTCCCGCACTCGTAGTCCCGCGCCGCGATATTTTAGACATAGTCGATGCATTCCGTCTGTATCCTGGTCTTTCTTCCGGTTTTTCCGGCCCAGATTCTTGGTTGACACCGAATGAAGACTGTCGTGTTCTTCGCACCATTTTTTTCGGGGAATAGATTTTCCTCTCTCTTAAGATGTCTGTTAAGTGGCATGCCCGCGTCTATCTGAAAATATTTTTAAAAAAGTCAAAATAAAGATGTGTACGACATACTTTTCAAAAAGCATTTTCATAATTATAAATGACTTTATTTCTACAAAAACGTCTATAATTAACTTCTCATTAGTTATTTAAATACATTAAAGATGCAATCTGTACGGAAACGTTTTTGCTTGGTTATCGCATTGGGATTCAGCGTCGTACTTCAGGATGTGTCACTTATATGTCGACTTATTTTCCGCTTCTCAATGCCTTAATTACATACGATGGAAAACGGCGAAGAAACATTGTAAAAACCATCACAACACTCAAAAAAATAATCCGTAACCTCTTAAGGAAAAAGTCCAGGAATATTCCTCAAATTTGCACTAGCGAAATATTCCATAAATCTTAAGGAATAGGAGATTGAGTTTGTCTCAGGGGCAGGGATTATTCTGAAAATATTTATAGATAACCCTTAACAGGCTACGAAACATTTCACACAAGTTAAGGAAAATTTCACATTAAAAGTGTTATGGAATTGTTTCCATAACTTGGTTAAGGAATTTTTAGTACAGGTAAGGATTGACAGATACATCGATTGAGGCTCATCACTGGACCATGACCGCGCACACTCAACAGAAATTAATACTGTTCCCACCCGATTTAAAAAGTTTATAGTTGCATGGAGTTTTTGACTGAGACTTCACTATAAAAACTTATCATTTTTTTATTTAAACCGTCGCTGTCTTACATTTTGCGTGTAGGTCGCTGTAATAAAGGTCGGTGGTCGTCGTCCAACGATTTACAACTGTGTAAATAAACCGTTACTATGTACTGCTGTGAGCTTGTGATACGGATGAAAGTCAATGAATTCTTTTTTAACGTTGCTGACAAATATAAGGATACCTAAATCAGAATTTGTTTAATATTTTAAACACAAATAACGCATTCACACATTTCTCAAATGGTCGATTTCTCCGCATCAGTTGTGAATAGAGCTCTGTCACGCGAAATTCTATCTCCGTTGCAGTCTGCGTTGAAAAGTTGGATGCTGCTCGATGGTTACAAAGTGGACGCATGACAGTAGAAACGATGTCTCCACTTAATCAGACATATCAAGTTACTTTCCTGGATGAGATTTTGAATTGCCAGAATCTACCTATTTCCCATGAAATTTTGTTTACAACCTGTGCAAATGCAGTCTAATACGTCTAATTAAGCTTTGGAGACTCATTTATGAACCGGCGCAATGTTGCAGCAGGGATCTCAGGTGTTTCCGGAAACGAGAACGGCTGGAGCTGGTCTCCACTAATTAGAGAGGTCTGACTTGGTTAGTATCGTAGATTCGCAAAACTAGCTGTCTACTACCTTGACATGGAGGTCACACCTGGGATTACACTATACAATATATGTGTAATAACCAAGGTTTAACCGACCAGAGAAGACAACAAGAATTCTTAAATAATTGACACTTAATTTTTTCTGTGTTTCTACAATTGGTCTGAACGTAGATGTATATCCTTGACTTAAACCATTTTCTACGTCAGAAATGTGATTTATCGATTAATTCATTGACTGATTGGTCGGTTGGTTGGCTGGTTGGTTGGTTGGTTGGTTGGTTGGTTGGTTGGTTGGGTGGTTGGTTGGTTGGGTGGTTGTTTGGGTGGTTGATTGATTGATTGATTGATGAAGAATTGAATGCTTTATTGATTTATTTATTTATTTATTTATTTATTTATTTATTTATTTATTTATTTATTTATTTATTTATTTATTTATTTGTGTTTTAAGAGGTGGGTATTTCACTGATACGACTGCAGTGTATTCCAACAATAAGTGACACTAGCACAAACAAGATGTGAAACGTTTCCATAATGTAGGAAAGTTAATTCTCCTCCAGTGCAAAATAAAGATAGCACTGTTACTCTTCAATCTGCCCTTAGCTAGAGATCGTGTACTGGAGCAGTTAACATATTAGTTTTTAGTACTAACACAGGTCCTTAATGTCTTACTGGAGCACTTGGTCGATTTTCAGAACACCCCTTGTATTTAGCCTCTTATATGGAATAATATAAATCTATACTATATATATGTATATATTTTTGGGAAAGATTGAATACTATGTGAATATGGTGCAGATCCAACTATTATTTCTAAAAATATTGCAAAATGAAACGTCAACAGAATAAAAAAGACTGTATTTTTCATGTTTTTTTTTTTTCTCAAAGTAACGATAACACTTAATAAATTATTTGGCCGAGTAGAATAGTCTTTAAAATACAACTTTCAGAAAATATTTTAAAAAATCTAGGACAAACTTCTACAAAAACCGAGGCACATTTTACTAGATCACATTGTGCCCTGTACAATGATACAAATTCGAAGTACTTTCTAAAATGAATAGTTTAAGGCAAATACGCCTTGGAAAATGTAGAATCTGCATAAAACTGAAGTTCCAGAAAAAGTCAATTAGAGTTTTGTGACCTGAATAAATGATCATGGGAAAACTAAAATATAAGCTATAATTTAACTATTTGTGATTAGAATTTCGAATTATTTCGTCACCAAGATATAGTTTGAAAACCTACCTTTTAATCCAAGCGATAAATAAAAATTGGTTTATTATGATCACAAGAAGGTCCAGCAAGTCCTTAGGGCATGGGCATTATATCTGATTGTCAAAGCAAAACGTACATACATTTTGAAGTTAAAATAGCAGCCCCATGCTATTTAATAATTCCTACCAGGAACTTGAATTGAGTTTACTTTATAGATTAGACACCTACAACTTATTGTTTAACCTCACAGTCACTTCATAATCTAAGTCTGTATTAATTAACTGTAAAGCGTCACAGTTTGTTTGGAGACGTCACAAGCAGGCTTGCTAGCCACATTCAAGACAAGACGAATTGCAAACACAGTTTTAGCAGATTACATTTTTGACAACGAGCCACAGAACTTACCAACTGCCGGAACTATTTTGTTTGAATTTCTTACCGGCTTGAAGACAGTGTTCATAGATGGATTTGCAACACCCACAGAATTAAGTTCAGAATTAAGTTTTATTCTTTCTAAACGATGCTTGGAGCAAGAGAACAGGAAATGAATGATGGAATCAACAACAACAATACAGATGACAGTCTTTTCGTTTAACCATATTTGATCTCGTATACACATACCTTATTTGACCAGATAACAAAGTTTAACATATTAACTTTTGAATTTTTCTAATTTATTTATAAGCCACAGCAATTCATTTTACGAAACAACCAGGAAAGAACGATATGGTTGGAATAACAACTTATTTTATCCATGCTGCATGAGCTTATAACGGTTAATAATGGCGTTATAATCTACGTCAGTATGTATTTTTTTTTTTTTTTTTTTTTTATCTCTCTTGCAATTAAATTGGTAAAAAGAAAATAATATAGGTCAATCAGGAATAGCATAGCCGGATAAAAACAAACCTAGAATGCAGTTAAACGATTAATAAGAGATAATAGATTAGATTATCATTATTTTCTAATCTGTAGTCGGATGTTCAGATTGTCTTTTTTCTGAGTGATAAGATATATGTGAAAGAAACAAAGGGCGATATATACATGTATTAAGCAGTTGTGATCTTGTCGGATAAGTGTGGATGTCTTGCTGTCTCATAGTCCGAAAACGTTGATTAAATAATCCAAAAGGGCTTCGAGGAGGGGAGTTTAAATTCTGTTTACCGGAATATTTGGAAACAATTTCCTAGAGAGAAAAAGCCCGGGTCAGGATTTGAAAACAATTATGTATGGTACGCCTAGATGCTACTTGAGGCAACAGAACGATGTTACAAAAGGAAAGCAGTAATTCAGTAAAACCAAAAAGGCTGTGCATTTCTGATCGTTTTAATTTCGATCCAAAAGTAGTCGAATCAAAGTTTCGAACAAAGTTACATATGGATGGATATTCAATATTATTAATTAAACAATTATATTTAATTGCTTCGGCAGCATCAATGATAAAATGTTTAATACCACAAAGACTGTGTGTGTGTTCTTTAAATTGAAATTTTATAGTTTGCTCGAAAATTAAACGACTGCATCCCAAAATGTATTGGCGTTTACATATGCTTATGTATACTATCTCATCTGATTTAAAAGACATGCGTGATTATCAGAAATGGAGATAATGTAAATGAGCTAATGACTTGTTGAGGAAGTTCGATGCATGTAGGACACTAGAAAACGGACGAATCAGCGTTTTTTCGAGTGTATTGGCAATTCATATACTTTTTTTTTTATCTGCTAGTCTTATTTTTTTAAACGCACCTGCTATAAAGTAAACATATTGTACAATCATTCATTTTGGTCGCTGATGTAATGTCGCTATGGCAACATGTCTTTAACAGAATTCCGTCGTTGAAGTTATTGATGGACCAATCGGCTAGAAATTGACAAAATAAATATTTGATTATTGAACGTATTGCTGGACAAATTGAAGTAAACATCGACAAAATAAACATTTGATTATTGAACGTATTGATGGACCAATTGAAGTAAACATCGACAACATAAATATTTGATTATTGAACGTATTGCTGGACCAATTGAACTAAACATCGACAACATAAATATTTGATTATTGAACGCATTGCTGGATCAATTGAACTAAACATCGACAACATAAATATTTGATTATTGAACATATTGCTGAACCAATTGAACTAAACATCGACAACATAAATATTTGATTATTGAACGTATTGCTGAACCAATTGAACTAAACATCGACAACATAAATATTTGATTATTGAAAGTATTGCTGGGCCAATTGAGCTAAACATCGACAACATAAATATTTGATTATTGAACGTATTGCTGGACCCATTGAAGTGAACATCGACAACATAAATATTTGATTATTGAACATATTGCTGGATCAATTGAGTTAAAAATCGATAACATTAATATATGATTATTGAACGTATTGTGGACCCATTGAGCTTAAATTCAATAACAAAAATATATGATTATTGAAAGTATTGCTGCACCAATAGAGCTAAAAAATCGTCATAACAAAAATATGATTATTGAAGGTATTGCTGCACCAATAAAGCTAAAAAAATCGACACAGCAAATATATGATTATTGAACGTATTGCTGGACCGATTGAGCTAAAATTTGGCATAAAAAGATATGATTATTGAACGTATTGCTGGACCGATTGAGTTAAAATTTGGCATAAAAAGATATGATTATTGAACGTATTGCTGGACCAATTGAGCTAAAAATCGTCATAAAAATTATACATTTGTTTAAATGATGGTGATACAAATAACTCTGAAAAAATTCTGATAGTTTAATATTTGACATTAATTTACTTTTGCAGTGGGCATGTTATACAACCATTGCCATTGTGTTTGGGATTCATGGGATTATCTAAACAGAGTTGAAGTTTAGTTGAGGTGTAGTTCCAGCGATTAATGAGGTAAATGTGTGTAAAATCGATTAAAGTAGGCTTAACCGTATGCTGAGATACTAAAGAAAGGCTGAATTGATTGACAATCTTTAAATACATTTTAGAGCACACAAATAGGCAACAACAAGCTGTCTATTTTTGTTAAAGTTTGTCTTATACATTTAAAAACGTATCCCCAAAACAACGAGAAATCGGCATCATCAACAGGACAGACGACAGTCTTTTCGTTTAATCTACGTCAAGATGGATGCTTTTTACCTCTTTCGCAATTAAATTGGTAAAAAGATAGTAGCATAGGTAAATCAGGAATAGCATAGCCGGATAAAAACACACCTAGAATTTTTAAAAATCGACAATCAACAATATATGATCATTGAAAGTATTGCTGGAGCAATTGAGCTAAAAACCACATCAAAGATATATGAATATTGCAGGTATCGCTGGAACAATTGAGCTAAAATTCGACAACAAAATTAGACAAAAGTTTGACATAGACATTTTATACGTTTCCCCAAAACAAAGTCGTTCTAAGATATTTTTAGGCACCCTTTTGTGTTGAAAGGCTATTCAAATAAGGAAATTAATTTGTCTGGTTTTATAGTGATATCATTCCAAGAATAAACCACAAATAAATGCCTTGTCTTTTTTCTTTGGCGATAAGTTCAATATGCAATAAGTTTCAAATTTGTTATTGAATCTTCACCAAATTAACTTTGTTTATTATTAAGTACTGAAGCTATTAGTAATAAAAAAGGAAGGATACGAAATATTTCATTATGGGCTTAAAAATTTTATTTTCTTGAAAATCACCCCAGGAGTCCAGCAAACCTGAACTTAGGAGAAGCTGTATCGACAGTTTTAAGGTAAGACTGTAAAATGTATCGAAAAAAATTGATAAAAAGACCCTTTAATTCGGATGGACATTTGTACTAGCAGCAGCCTAGCACGAAGTAAGTTTTATATTAGATGATACATTTGCTATGCTCTTCTCGAGTCTTCTTACATATAGGTATATGGCCCTGCTATTAAAGTGGCAAGTACTCTATCATATTGTGCCAGAGTGTGTTTGCCCAGTGAGCAACATAAATCAGTATATATTTCTTCGTAACAACTGTTATCTATTAATAAGTGAATCATTATGGGCTGTGTTTGAAATTAAATAAAATTTAATAATGGGTGTGTACTTGTACTGTGTATATTTCTCTGACAGTGTGAGTTTAATAATCCTTTTCATACCCAAAAAGAACAGTCTTGTTCTTAAACAAAATGTTGACGTTCCGCTCCAAAGGGAAAATCAAAGCACATCTTTTTTACAAACAACGTAGTCGTTTTATAAACTAAAAATTATTCATCAATTTGTTTTCATGATTGCGTTATATACCATTTGTATTCAAAACGCAAGGACGTGTAACCTGGGGTTAGACATAAGTGGATGGCATGATACGCTACTGTTGTCGTAGAACAGCAAAAGTGCGTTTGTTAGTTTGTTTAATTGGGGTTTAACGGATAAGGGTTGTAATCCCATGATATATCTCTCAAAGACAAACAATTTATAAATTCAATTTTTCAAACTTCCTTTAATAGAGTTTATTATTATGGCAAAATCTAATTATCTTGTTGTCTTTTCCTTATAGTTAAGGGAATTAATAGTACATGGTATATTAATTAAATCCTCTAATTGGTACCCTGTATGCGTATTAAGTGATGATTATATCACGTCAACACATTTAGTTATAAATTACTTTTCTGCTACTTTAACACAAAATCAGAAACTGTTTTTTTATTACAACCTGAGCTCAGATTGATGCTTGATCCTCAATACATAACAAAGGCCGTTAATATAGCAAAAATGTCAACATTTAAAAATCTTTTGAGTTTGCTAGCTATCATTATTGGCCCCACAATCAATATATTCCAATCATCAATAATAGGACTTTTGCACTATAAATCTAATTATTATTCTATTATAAGATATATGACATCCGTCATTATTGTAATGATGTTTTTAGCCATCAGAACGAAAATTGTATGATATTTAAATCTCAAATAATATGAAAAATAATATAAATTAACAAGGACTCAATTTCTATTCAATTGTTGTTCAATCCATTCTATCAATTATATTTTACTTCTCTGTCATTAATTTTAATTCTAACAGACCGAATAAAGGCACCCAGTGGGAAACAGTCAGTTTACTATACATAAATTAGATAAAGATCCTAGTTAATAAACTAATGTTGGGTTTGTTTGTTTTATTTGCTCCGTAATAGTTTGAAAGAGACAGGTTATAGGACAGACCAAGTGAACATAAGATAGATTCAACAAAAGGCTCACTCAATAACAGGCACATTCAACAAGGGGCTCATTGAATAACAGACAGATTACCTTAGAGGCCCTGTGAGTAAGAGGCAGATTAAACAAGGACCCAAGGAGAAACAGACAGATGAAACAAGAGGCCCAGTGGGTAGCATACAGACTATACAAGAGTTCCAGTGAGTAACAGATAGATTAAACAAGGGTCAACTGGGAAATAGACAGATTAAACTAAAGGCCCAGTGAGTAACAGACAGATTAAACAAGAGGCCCAGTTAGTAACAGACGGATTAAACAAAAGGCCCAGTGGGACAGACAGATTAAGCAAGAGGCCCAGTGGGTAACATAGAGATTAAACCAGAGGCCCAGTGAGTAACAGATAGATTAAACTAAAGGTCCAGTAAATATTAGATAGATTAAACAAGAGGCCCAATGGGTAACATACAGATTAAACAAGAGGCACAGTGAGTAACAGAGAGATTAAACAAGAGGCCCAGTGAGTAACAGGCAGATGAAACAAGATGCTCAGTGGGTAACAGGTAGATAAAACAAGAGGCCCAGTGAGTAACATACAGATAACCCAAGAGGCCCAATAAGTAACATTAACTTTTGAAAAATAAAAGTTAACACAGAGCCAGAGCCCAATGAGTAAAAGAAAATGAGGTCAACGAGTCGCTGAACAAAACAGATAAATTGATGAATTATATTACACAGGGTGTTTGCTGAAGAACAGACAGCATTAGTGCGTGAGGAATGATGCTAGTACTCGTTGGTCATTTAGTTCATATTAACGCAAAGCTCCCTGTTATAGACAGCCCACTTATTAAACAGGTTTTGTTAAAATAACACAGATTGTCATCAGGCTTCGGTACACATACCAAAATTACATCAAGATTGGACAGCTATCTTTAGGTCATCATCCAGAGGCCAGACATGTCATGATATTTCATATAGAAATATATTGTGCTGTTATTACAGCTTTTATAATGATAATAACAATAATAGATTTGATTTGAACACGGGCAACCATCGATTCAAACTTTTTTCATATTAGCCGTGGAAGTATTGGGAAAATGTTCATAACGTGTTTGAAATCTTTTTCTTTTTTGGTATGTGATGGCCGGATTGTTTCGCCCCAGGTCTACTTTCAAGTACATCAGTCCTGAAGTGTTTTTATTCTATAAAGATCATTATAAAGGTTTAATATGTTAATCCGCTTAACAAGGCGTACACCCAGATAACCCAAGGAGATAACCCATGTATGCCATAGAGAGATTATTCATATATAGCCTTGGAGGGGGTAAGAATTCAGACATTTTCTAGGACTATTTGAATCTGGTAAAAAATACAGTAGGCCTTCATAAGAATTAATGTAATAGTGGAGATTATATTCAGATTTAGTTATTTTGTCGTATTAGAATTGTTATTCTACCGAATTTTAACAATTTGAGTCGGGTAACTAACAGTAGGCCTACATCAGAATTAATCTGCTAGTAGAGAGTATTTTAAGATTTAGTTATCTTTTCGTATTTAAATTGTATCCATTTGTGGATGTTAAATAAGGTCGCCCGAGTGTGAATCTTACTGATGCGCCTAGCCATGGATTACGCCATGTCATTGTTTCATAGCGGGAAACCACGCGATCGTGGGATGTGTTAGGGCTTATTCCTGCATGGAATTGAGCTCTAACATAGAAAGATTCGCGCCATGGCCAGGAACAACGCATATTCCTAGATTTTCCCTGCCTTTTAAATTGCGGAGTTGTGATTTGTTTAGTCCGATTTTTTTTTATAAGACACTGGTCGCCTGGAAAGCATTGATATTGTTATAAGTTAATACATTTGTTCGTGTTGGGGTTTTTGTTCTCGTTTTTTTTTTTTTTTTAGCAAAACAACTTATATTAAGTGTAGTATAATTTGTATTTTATGAAGCATAATGGAAAGACTATTTACAAAGATCTTTGTATTCAGCTTTGTTGTTGTTTAAGTGTTTGGAATACTCAAAGTTGAACCCAGGCAATGTTGATTAAGTCTCGGGAGAGACCTTCCAGTAACCCTGGTGCTTTGGGGGCTGCAGGACGACATAAAACAGATTTGTTTGGGTTGTCGTTGTATTACGTGATGTGATTATCCTGTTTTTGCCGTGTCTTGTTATGAGTGAAATAACCTTAAGTACGTGATTAAACTGCAATCAAACAAACAAAGTTTTCTCTCTCCAATAACAGTAATATAGCTAGGATGATTCGCACAATGTGTAGCCATAGGTCATTTGCTAAGGTTAATAAATGTGCATGACTCAGGTCACCAAAAGAAAGAAATCATTCAACTTGGAACCACTTCCAGATACCTGTCGCAGTAAATGTACGGTTATTACCGATGTTTGAGAAAGCAAACTAAAATAGGCCATTTACAAAACATACATGTAAGTCACATGTAATGTTTTGCTGTTCGTTAATTGAAACATTGACACTAACTTGGTCCTTTTTTTTATATTGTTAAAATGAATTCAAGCATGTAGGCCCAAACAATACCAACATCTTCCATAAGTCATGTGTGATTTAAAATTAAAAGCCATATAATTTTGAGCAAAACACAGATGAAAATTTGCCACGGGTCGTCCACTATTTTAAAACGCGTCAGCTTTTAAGAAAGTTGTTAACGTAATGGAAACAAACTTGTTGTACATCATCCCCATTACAGTGCAAAGGTCTGTCATCGTAAAGCTGAAAATCGGAAACTAGTCTGCCGACTTAGTCATCAATTATCAATAGCACTGTAAGATTGGTTAGATTGAAGTGTACATGCAAAGTATGTCTTACGCAAGTAAATTAAATTCAAACCTTTCTGGAATGGCATGAGACGTTTTTGCTGGCTGGTTTTGATTTGCGTTCGTTCTTTCTAAGCGTTTTGAACAAGACGGCATTGAAATCGTTGAGACAAATTTAAGTTAACCTCCTTTTGGTGCTGATGCAACTTAATGCGAAGAGACAAAAGGTGATCAAGAGTGTTTGAAAGTCTACCGCGTTAAATGAAAATGAAAAATGGTAAAAAGTAAAAGGCCTTGTATGAATGACATAACCACTGTTTGCTATAAAATCTTTTGGGGTAAAATTAAACATTTTTATTTTTGTCAATAATTTAAATAGTGGGTTCGACAAGGAACAAGATCGATGTCTCTGGAAGAAGACAAACATTTTTCCGATACCTAATGAAGGCGGATTCTGTTAGACTTTTTTTTTTTACTTTAATTATGAAGTTCTTGTTCAGGCTCCTCGATTACCAGAAGTTAATTCTCAATTAATACGCGGTGACCAAATCAGCTCTATGAAAAGAGGTATCTTCCTAATTTAAGTTAGTAAGACACATACTGATTAACAGAACTGGACAGGAAATAGTGTTGCGCTTGATTTTGCAAAATCTGTTGCCTCTTTTTCTTATGTAATCATGATGAATGTTGTAAAAGTTTTGGGGTTTCGGCCACACTTGTGCAAATTGACGCAACTGATCAATGAAGACACAAAAAGTCGTGCAATAATTGCAGGCTGGTTATCTCAATGGTGTTCCATGCAGAAAATCAGAGAACATGGCTGCCCCTAGGATGTCGTGCAAAACCAGATAATCATGATATAAGGCAATACCTACAAATCGAAACAAATAAGTATGAGTATAACGTCATGCGCTGACGGCAGATACACTGTGAAGCAGTTGTTAGTGTTATTTATTAATCTGGATCTTTTTTTGGACTATACTTAAATGAAAAAAGGCGGTGGATTGTTGTAAAGTTAATGGAAAAACATAAAGAGTTGCCTGGGACGTGTCTTGAAAGTTGTTAGCGTGTCTGCCCATTGATCCTACTTCGATGTACCGTCCACACGTTGGTGTCCTTTTGTCGACCACCATGTATATAAGTAAGTCACATGGTGTGGCTCTGGCAATCGCGGCGGTTGTTTTTACGAGATTTTCATAAGGTTTTCCATCGTATTACAGTAAATAATGGTGTGATATGGTCTATAAGCGAAATACACTCGAGTACGACTTTAAACCTCAGATTAACATCTTAACGTTTACTTGCTATAAAACTGAAGCATCGATAGAGAGATTTAAAGGGAAAGTGCTGGTACAAGTCAGGGACAATATGGTGGTATAAAACTGTCAGACGTAAACTCATGAATAACAAGAGATCCATGAATGGATCTTGACGCCCACACTGTTAAGATAGTTTGAAAAGAAGGGTCTGAGAGGGGACTGATTCACGATTTGATTTTCCGTCTTGTGCCTAAGCCAGTATAGGAAGAGTTGTGTTTACTAGATATATTAAAAAGTTAGACAGACATTACATGGATCAAAACAAAAACGAGACCAGCATAGATACACCTTAATAGTTTATGAGGATGCTAAATCTAAAATATGCCTACTAATTACCCAATTAAAGATGAATGGACAGACAAGAACCAAAATGTTACCTGCAAAACTAAACCATGTGGGGAAGCTTTGGATAAAATACTAATGTGATTGGTTTGTTTGATTGGGGTTTTACTATATGATGACGGATTGTCCATTTCACATATGGTGGAAAACCGTGAGGAAACCTCGTAAAAACCACCCCGCGATTGCCAGAGGCACATCCTGTGACTCTCTCATATACCCGAGGGGCGACAAAGGACTCGATCTTGTGAACGGTACAGCGAAGAAGTAAGTGCTAGAAAGCACACTAGCTAACCACTAAGCCACGGCTGCGGGCCCTAATGTGATTGGAGCAGCAGTTCCTAAGAAATAGTGATAACAAGAATTGTTATAGGAAATGTTAACCGGAAAACTAGACCATGTAGGGAAGCTTTGAATAAAATATGAATGTGATTGGAGCAGCAGTTCCTGCAATATAGTGATAACAAGAATTGTTATGGGACGAACGGGCAGACCGACGGACAGACTGACAGGAATGTTACCTGCAAAACTAGACCATGAAATGAAGTTATTAATAAAATATGAAAGTAATCGATGCTGCAGTTCCTGAGATATAGTGATAACAAGAAATAGCAATATGCATAGAATTATAGAAAATATGAACTTGATTGGAATAGAGGTTTCTAAGATTAGCCGATAACAAAAATGTGTAAATTAGCAATATGCATAGAGCTGCAGAAAAAAAAAATGGATAACAAAAGAATGAATAAATAGATCAAACCCAAAATGACACCAGCACAGCTATGCGGAAGCTAAATCCAAAATATGGACTTGATTGGAATGGAGGTTTCCAAGATTAGCTAATAACAAAAATGTGTAAATTACCAACAAATGACTCAACTAAAGACGAACAGGCAGGAACCAAAATGTTACCTGCAAAACTAGACCATTTAGGGAAGCTTAGAATAAAATGTGATTGAAGCAGCAGTTTCTGAGATATAGTGATAACAAGTGATGAGAATAGCCCACAGTCAGAATGACCGTGGGCTAAAAAATGGAAGGTTAAAATTATCCCTAACTCAGAAGAAAACAGTGCAATACTTCCTAAATGTTATTACAAGCCGTCGGGGATTTTCTTTTAGTATTACTCATTTGCTTTTTTCGTCATAATCAAGAGCAAGAAAAGAACACTTTCTGAAAAAAATGTCATGTTGTACAGAACTATTTTGTGGGACTGGCTTGAAATACGCAACAAACAACTTCAAACTGTCGAAATGATATGTTATGTTCTAACTGTAAAATCAAACAGAAAAGGGGAATTGTACTTCCCTACATGGAACAAAAGAAACATTTGCTTTCTAAAATAAAACGTTATTAAGAGACTGCTGTTTTGAAAAGAAAAGCAAGTACATCTAGGAATCTGCATTTGAAATTAAACACTAAAGGTGTAATTATAGGGTTATCATATCGTAAAGCATACATTTGGAAAAACTATAATACACTGCCTGTGCAAAATTATATATGAAGCAGCCAGTTATAGAACACATAACACGGCAATTCGGAGAAAGAAAATATTTTAGTGATTTGTGTAAAACTTATTGTATAACAGAATATTTTTAACATTTTTCTTATAGTGGTAAATGCCCGACGATATCCCCATGCTGTACAGACCAATTTAAATATACTATTTTAAACAAATCTAAAGAATTAGTTAGCGTGCTTTACATCAAATGCAACGATAATGACAAACGAATCCGAATCCAATATACATACACGATTAAGAGTTCTGATATCATCACAGGCACAGGGGATCGGTACCGTAGAGGTTGTATATAGAGATAATACAAGGGGAGACACTCTTTGTCGACTCAAGAGTGTATACCATGGTGAAATTTAACCGATTCGAGTCCATTAATCATATACAATAAATAAAGAAATACCACCTGTCCGTGTGAGATAAATAGTTCATCTTAAAATCCTAACCCAGAATTGTGATATTAGTTATAGCCTAAATTAAATTAGTGATATAAATATAGGTAGACAGCATCTCAGTCCCATGTCTTCTAAAAGGTTTCCACATAGTGAGGTATGCCTAATCCACAATTGGGCTATTTAATTTGGAGCTATGTTTTTTTAACGCAAATTTAATTGAAAAGCTTGTTAAAGTCATTAATATTATGTTGTGTGACATTTATTTAAAATTTTAGGACAAACAAGTTATTCAAGTGATATCAGCAGTTAGGGCAGTTTATCTGTGGTCCACTTAAACAGTTTCCCATTTAAATGACCCATGAAGCAAATTGCCCCTCAATCCCCAGGATCCCATTTCCCAACGCGATGCACGGCAAACAGGCCAACCCAGATTAGCCGCCTCTTACGACAACCCCTGGGCATTTTGTGTATGAATGGGGTTTAACGTCATACTCAAGATTATTTCACTTATATGACGTGTCAGCCCACTGAGTGAAGGGAACCACTTTTGACACCAATGGCCACAAACAAAGACAAGACCGGGCAAAAACAGGGAAACAACCAGGACCCACACTTGTTTTAAGTTTGTTTGTTTGATTGGGGTTTAACGTCATACTCAAGGGTATTTCACTTATATGACGACGTGCTAGACCAATGCGTGAAGGAAACCACCCTCGACACCACTGGCTTCAAACAAAGACAGGACAGGACAAATACAGACACAACAAGCAGATCCGCTTCCTATTCCCCTTTAGCTCTGAGAGCACCAGGGCAACATGAAGCTCCTTCCAACCGCCCACCACTTGTTTTAAGAGAACAATGGACAAGTTAAAGTAAAACACAACATTAATCGGGGAAACGAGATGTATGCAGATCAAACACATGTATTTATTTACTTCCACTTATAAACATTATCAGTACTGAACAATAACCATCCGATTTCAACCAACTGTTTTCTATCTTATACATTATTGAGGCAATTTTATCAGCCAGAAAATATGCTTTGATCACAAATCGGTTTACATATATATAACAACATAATTGTGTTAAACTACATTATATATGGTTATGGAAATGACATAAAAGTGATAAATACATCCTACAGTAGTAGGGAAACAATGGAAACGAAATAATAGTGCTAAAAGTAATCACTTGAGCATTGGATGGTAGACACAAACTATAAACATGACATGATGAGAACAGATTAATCTCTTTAAGGATAGAAGAAATTTGCTTAAATTAACAAATCTAGGACAGCTCTTACAAATGAGACACTCTTTGATGGCCTCGCTGACCAATTTCAAATGCAGCAAATTAGAAATCTCAGCGATCATGCAATCGTTTTCGGGAAATAAGCAACTTTATATAAAATCTAAACAGCGCAAAACAGACATTTCTATGAACCGTTTGCGCACAGCGTACACTCATATAACATGGACCAGAATAAAAATGACGTCTAAACCACTAGATATGAATGGCAACAAATACTAGACAGTACAAGTCAATCCCAGAACACAACAAAAGGCATCACGAACAGATCAGCTTGACGTTGCCCAACAGCTCACGGAGCACCAGGACAACAGGAAGACCCGAGAAGGCTCACAAATCTGTAGAACACCATAACCACATCTCAAGGTGAATACATTTTGTAGCGAGGACACAAAAAATCTTTTGACCATCCATCTTATAATGTGCACATAGATGATCATGGTAAGCGTATACCCAACAAGTCTTGCACGTTGTCAATAAGCAGCAATTCAGCTCAACTTTATGCGGTACTGAATGACCTGGTACACATACCAAACTACAAGACCGTATCCTTATCCTTATGCAATCGCTTCTGTTTATAAATCATACAACTCTTATAGAACACAGAGTTGACAGATAATGTAAACTAACAAAAATACAATATTAGGCAAGATATATGTTCATCGAAAATATGAAGGAAATATACAACTTTCATTAAAAATTTACAAACATCATTTTATTGAGAAAAACATGCAAAAGTTATAACTTTTTTTACACTTTTTTTTAAATAGTTACAAGAAAATTTGACAATTCCGTAGACCCATTATATTTTAAGTCTGATTTTTCTAAACGGTATAAAAAAATTGGAGTATTTTTTATTCCAATATTCATAATTTTTGTTTCTATATACCATTTAAAAACATACTCTGGTTGCATTGAAAAATTTCATGTTACAATCCAGATTATTTCAATATAACCTATGATGATTTTTTTTTTGTTTTTACATTTATTTACATTTTCCCTTCTTTTTTATGGTTTCATAGTAAGCTTGTTCATTTGTTTTTTAATTTGTTTCTAGGATGTACTTAAAGAGTTTGTCATTGAATTTATAGTTGGGTTTAAGACTGCAACATTATCCAACAGTCTCATGACAAAATCAGAAAACATAATTTAGTTTGAGAAAAAGTAATAGGCCCACCTGCCAATGGCTCGATTTTTCTTACAATCCTACAAAATCACCTTTTCTATAATTTGGGTTAGGGAAGATTCATTTTTCGAAAAGTTCAGACCAAGGCACTTAGCACCAATACAAACAGTTTATGCACAAGGTTAAGATATGGTTGGGACAATACAAATCCCTTGCAATATATTAACACTTTACTACTTTTAAGGCGAATTGCCCTTATATAGGAATCTGTCACTGTTGTCTGCTTTGTCTGTTATATTAAGGTCATTGATGAATAAGTCAAACACACATGTACAGGGCTAATATCGTTAAACATTAAATGTTGCAAAATGTGTATGGATAAAGTGGTGGAATTCCATCTCACATTTCCTTGTTTGTTTGCATGGGATTGAACCTCGTTTTATACAAGAGTATTTCAGTAATATGACAAAGGATTGTCTGTTCCACACTGTTAGTACATTCATGTATAACAAGAGGAGACAACTCAGTCTATTAAGATATGCCACATACAGGTGTTCCGTCAAACTTGAAACAAAAAAACGAATGTTGTCCTTGGCAAACTATCGGTACATGCATGTTCCAGGCGAATTTCCCCAATAACAGGCCACTTGTATTATAGTAAATGCCATTATAAAACACAAAAATTCAATTCTACTTGAATTGACTCTTTTTCAAAATCCCAGAGGGAAGTGACAATTGAACTGTAAACTAAAGGGTATCAATTGTTATAATATAAATAGTGCCTAGTCCACACATTAACATGCCATATATGATAAAACTGACTGCTAACAAATATGGTGTAGATTCCTTGACTAGTTTCAACCTGAAAAATTTTCTGAACTAAAATCTTTTCATAATAAGTAAGTGTTATCCCAAAATAACGAAAATACTGTAGTATTTAAGTCGTTCTTAATGTTAATTTACTCTTACCGTGCCAGCTCTAATTGGATTTGTATTGCCCTTAACATATAGCTGTGAGAACCTATGCATTATCTGGCGCCCTCACCCAGTACCCTCAAACCATTAGAAACAAATAATGTCAGATCGTCATACTCCAGTCCTTTTGTAAAATGGTATAAAGTATACCTTGTCCATACATTTCTAAAAAAATGTTTATTTAAAATAAGGTGCACTGAATAATGTAATAAATTTATAGCCATAGGCCTACGTTATATGACATAATTTTGTTTTTTCATTCAGTTGTATTTTTTGTTGAAAAAATAAATTTCTGTATAATTCTTCACTTTTCACTTAATTTGTTGGCAGAGTGAGACAATCTCCGGAAGTAATAATCTATGCCACATTGTTTCTTGGCCCCTGATTGGTAGTTTGATTGGGCTGATGGATAACAGTCTGGCCTGAAACAAATGAAATTAATACATATATAAAGAAAGAATAAACCATGGCCGTCTTACCTCCATACCTTACAAACAGCCCGCTTGGTTATAAACCAGAGCCATTTTGAATGTAATTATATTCCCTAAAATGACAAAAACTGGGCAATCCTAGCCTAGCAAATGATAGGTGTATAAATAACATACCTAGACTTAGCACAATGTATAGGGACAATTCCTCCGTCTTAGCCCTACGTTCCGCCTATTTTACCTGCTTGCAATATTTCTTTTTTGACGGTTTTCAATCTTATTATTGCAAAGGGAGATAACTTATGTGTATCAACTCTGGTGAGAAACTTGAATAAAACGTTATTTACATTTCAGAAAAGAAAGAAGGAGGTTGAGCCATAAAACATATTGTCACATTTTTTACGTAAGATACTGATGGCGCAGGTTTATCCGTAAGTTTATTCCCAGTCTGCCTGTCTGCGTTGAAAAGTTAGACGGTACTTAATAATGGTTACTAAAAAATTTCCACTCACTTAAATTTGCTTTATTTCTAAACTCCTATTGATACAGATAAATAAATATAAAAAAGAAACATAAAGTCAGTTTTTTGTTAATTTAATAAGTAAAAGGATAAAACCTACATTATAGCAAACAAAATGAAAGTTTACAAAATATGTGAAAAAATGTTTGGTGTTATGTGTAAACTGGAATCTCACCTGCGTAATAGCCAGGGGGAGGTGGTGAGTAAGGGGGAGGGGCCATAGGCATTATACCACCATGAGGACCTGATGGGGGTGGGGGTAGTGGGTGAATGTTGTTCTCTTGACGATACGCCTCAGCGCTGGGCTCGTACTGTTGTTGTTGCTGTGAACGATTGACCACAACCTGCCTTTGTGCTTGTACAACCTGTGCATTGTGACCTGATAGAAAATGAAATGATTATAATGTTAGTCCTTTATTCAATAATCTATACCTTCCACAAAAGATACTAGATACGTATGGTATGGTGTTTCATTAGTCCTTAATTCAATAATCTATACCTTCCACAAAACATACTAGATACGTATGGTATGGTGTTTAATTACTCCTTAATTTAATAATCTATATCTTCCACAAAAAATATTATGTACGTATGTTATGGTGTTTGACAAGTCCTTAATTCAATAATCTATACCTTCCACAAAACATACTAGATACGTATGGTATGGTGTTTCATTAGTCCTTAATTCAATAATCTATACCTTCCACAAAACATACTAGATA
>JARFOD010021433.1:0-10960 GCA_031763545.1 Mopalia muscosa
AAAAAAAATCATTTGGTTGATAGTATAACATATGCATATGAAGGCATGTGCTATGAAATTGCAATAAAATGAGAACAGAGGAGTCCTATTGTTTTTAATTTACCCTGGTCTACGCAATAAATTGTTTATAAATCGTGATAGGGGAAATTCCGAAAGCTTGTAGACATGAATTGCAGCAGCAACATCCGAACATGATGGTATACGGTGCTCTAAAATCGAACGAGCACGATACGCTGGTATACGGCGTTTTCGAATAGTGCCTTTTTATATGACCCAGTATTATGAAATTGCTTTGTTCGATTTAAGGTATCCACGTGCCCTGCAAAACGTGCACCATATACCCGAATAGTATACTCCTATGTGCACTCAGCCTAAGAGTGATATGTTATTTAAAAAGCGATAATGTGGAGACCAACCATTATTTAGCAACTCCTACGATTGATGAGAGTAATATTGATAACACAAACACAGCTGGATAATCTTGTAGTCACTAATTTCCCACTTTTGTGTATTTGATTGGGGGTTTAAAAATATACTCAAGGGAATTTAAATTATGATGACAGTCAAGCCAGGATTAACTGTCAAATTTTTTAAAATACAAAAGATAAGATAATTACATTATTTTGCAAGATATTTTCCCATTATATAGGATTTTATATGGACTGGAGTTGTTCAATTTTTCAGGGATGACCAGACAAAGAAAAGAACTTGCTGGAGTCAAGAGTGTCCGATTTTTTAAGCATTACCTTGAAGAAAGATCAGTCGTAGGGCATGCTAAAGACTGAACCATGGCACTAGGTCTCCTACTTTTCGATGTAAAATTACATTCAACAATTCACTTTCATCATGGGGTACATAAACAGTACATATATACACGAGACATCATACAAATAAGTGAGGAGTGTTCAAAATAATGTGCCTTTATAACTGAGCTAAGAATACACGGTAGACTCTCAAATTTTACTTTACATTAAGAAAGTGAGCTCATGTATCCACAGCATTTTATTGATTAAATTATAGTCTCTTCACAAAACAGAAAGTATAACATGATACTCACTTGGCAACTCAAAGAGTGTGTTAAAAATTCTGAACCGTTTCTCGTCCATCTGAACAAACTTGTTTGGGTAGATATTGTGAATGTCTCGCCTAGAAAAACAAAATGATACCAAATGTTACAAACCAGGATTGACTGATCGTTGTTTTATGCCATGGTGAAGGGTAGCTGACTTATTTGTCAACAATATAATGTCATGTTTTGCAATGTGGGAAAATTAATCTTTCTTCTAATGCTAATAAAAGACAACAAGCAAACTACCCTTACCCAAGTCAGAGGGCAACAATTCAGGCAAGCTAAGCTAGCATGGTAAGGGTGTATGGTGTACAATTAGCTACGATTATTCCCTTCATTAGATGGTGTTAAATTTTAATTCAAGATGTTAATTTAAGACAGAACATTTATTGTAAGTCTGGCAAAATATTTTGCTCTAATTATTGCTAAAAATTAATGAGCACAAGGTGTCATATAGTTGTCAGCACATACTTTACCACTAAACAGTTACACTAACCCAATCATGAACGTTAAGTGTGCTTCAGTGCTGGAAACTGCCCTTCAAATCTGCCGTCAAAATTGTGTGCCATGCTTATTTCATTTTGAAATAAAAATAGATTCTTAATTTGTTGATGTTTGACCCCATACTTAAGGGTCTATCAATTATATTATAACAGATTGTCCACTTGTTATTCTGCCATACCAAAATAATTAGGAAAACTAATATATAAAGTGGAAACCTTGTAACCCCCCTTACAACTGTGGGTCTATTAAATAAATCGACATATAAGCTTACTTTACAAAGGACATTCATGACACTGAATGAATAGCCATAGAAATAATAAATTTGGCTCTAATAAAAAGAAATATTACATTTAGCATATTTAGCAAAAAAATTTCACCATGAAAATACCAATTTAAAATTAAAAGAGAACAGGGACTAATGTTTTTAATAAAACCAGAATAAAAGGAGTAAACAGTAAACCTAATAATACTGAAACATCATCATATTTTTCTCTGATCAGTTCCATGCTGTGCACGAATTCAATTCTCAAATATTACTTCTTCTTTGATAGTAACAACCACAGATTAATAAAAAAATATATAAATGGGAAAAGTCTTTCCGATAATATAAATCAGCACAATATAGGATTCTACAAATTTTGACAGACATATAATTATGATAAAAAAGATCCTGTACATGAAATTTGTTTACGTCTATGAATAGCCATAGCAATAATCTGTTGATGACTTTACACAAAAACACCATGGGGTACCCGTTAAAGGAAAAATATCTTGAAATACAAAAATTAACACCATATATGGGTGTAATGATTAAAAATCTATCCGCTTTCTTAGGCTGTCAATAAAATAACTGAGTCGTCTTTCTGCATATTGCGATTTCTTTATAAAACTTTTTCTTTGAAGCAACTGTACAAGGTAAAGTACGCAATTTTTTAAAATTTATATGTACAATAAATCTTATTATATTAAATTTTAAAATATGAAACAGGTTTGACAATATTAAAATATACAGTGTATCAAATCTTTAAATCTAAGTTATGCAGAATTAATAGATGAATTTTTACAGAAGAAAATTTGGTAGCAAGTTACACATTTCTGTATGAATTTTCTTTCTGATATCTACTGTAAACCTTACTGTAGAATAGTCCTTTTATTTGTACCGAAGAGGGACTTAAAAGATCTGGGGTAAAATGTAGTTTTATTTGAATTGTCAAAGAACATCTGCAGCAGGTGCAAACATAGAAAGGTAAGTATTTTATTATCTATATTGTAGCTGTATCTGTCAGGTCAGTGAAAGTTAGGCCACAGAAAAAAAAATCTTTGTTGAATGTGGCCATCATTCACATCTTATGTACTTGAAAAAATATCCCTGTCTTTAATTATGCGTTCAGTTAAAGAGACAGTGTTTGAATACGCTTACAATTCTAGTTTCCTTTCTTTTTGGAAAAAAAATATTGTTTTTACTGATAATGCTTTTTAGAAAAGGCAAAGGTATATTTTATATCAATAGGTAGAAATCACTTATAATCAATAATAAGTATCGGAGTAGAAATGAGTAGAGAAATTATCTGTAAACTGTAGTTTTACTCATATTGCTAAATCAATGGGTGAAGGAAACCATCCTCGAGGCCATTGCTAAAAAGTCAGAAAATCCTAAAAAGCCGAAGATGCAAAAACAGATCTTTTTTTTTTTTGGTGCCTCTATTTTAAAGCTGTAAGGGCACCAAGGCAAAAAAATTGCCTTCCTGGCCATCACCAAGGAAAACTTGCCACAAAGTTATTAATGAATTTTTCTAGCAAGAAAAAGAAAGCTATCAACACGTTCCAGACATGTCTTTTCTATACTATTGTGAACAGTGTGATGATTGATTGGTACCTAATGAATGTTCTCAAGGGTATTTCACTTATCTGACGGCAGTGGACTCCAACCATAATTAACACTAGCTGAGTAGCACCAAAGTAAATAGTCCTTCACTGCTAAGAAAAAGATAAGCATTGGAACTTTCAAAACAAACAGCCAGAGAGTCTAAGACAAGTTCTAATCCTGACTTAATTTACCTGTTGGAACTGGTCAATTTCACGATTGATTTTAACCTTTTATTACTAGTCGGCACTTTCCATTTATGGAAATTAATGCTTCATAAATATGAAGATATTACACTAACAAGAAACATTGTGGTGGCCTAGGAGTTTGATCAAAGTCTACCCCTTTCACTACATTGCCTTGTGAGCAAATATGGCCAAATATTAGTGAGGTGAAGGTTCATCCAGGCACCAGCTTTATCTAAGTCTCTTTCATTGACAATTACCTGAAAGAAACTACTGTACAACATACACATCTACTAACTTTAATAGGTCATTTATTGTATCTTTTCCCGCCAATAAGAACTCTACATCATGACATTAGAGAGTAAAATTTGGTTCAAATTTCAGCTTTGTATATCTTGACAGAAAAGAACTGAAATGACCCATAATTGTTTAATTTCCATAGAGTGACAGTACCGTGGTGATTTAATGGCATTTTAAAGCCTTGCTGATAGGATAGTTTGTTTGATTAGGGTTATACTCCAAAGGTTATTTCTCAAGACACAATACAGACATAACTAAAGATTGGTGTCATACTGCCCTTAAGCTGTGAAATCCCCAGGGCAACTTGAAGCTCCCTCAAAACCCCTGCCTATGCATGTGGATGTGTTTTTCACTAAAATGAAAGCAGTAATTGAAACTCGAGCAACCATAAAAAATGAACTTGAAGTGCTTTTCCATGTTGGAAAATTAATCTTCCTCCAGAGCTATCTTACTCCAAACTATCTACATTGTTTGTTTGATTGGGGTTTAACCGCGTACTCAAGGGTATTTTACTTATATGACGATGTGCTAGCCCAATGGGTGAAGGAAACCACCCTAGCAACCACTGGCAACAAACAAAGACAGGACGGGACAAATACAGGACGACAACAACAAGACGCAATACAGACACCACAAACAGATTGGCTTCCTGTTCCCCTTTAGCTCTGAGAGCACCAGGGCGCAACATGAAGCTCCCTCCAACCACCCGCCCAAACTATCTACATGTACAATAAGCCATAAGGTGGAATGACTTATAAAAGGGAAGGTTCATTTCATCATCTAAAGCTGTGCTAACAACTTTCACTGGAACTCACCAATTCACATGATGTATTTTTTATTATATTATAACGACATTGGTTATTTTACATACATATTCAAATTTGATAAACAAAGCGATATCTAATTTCAGATGTTTTATAAGAGTTTAGATGCTTTATATTGTCTGTTTCTTTGCCTGTCTGATTTGGGGTTTTATGCCTTACTTATTGAAGGTTATTTCACTCACATGGGACTTGACAGCGTGCCAGCCCAATGGGTGAAGGAAATAACCCTCCACAACACTGGTAACAAACAGAGACAAGACAGCAGAAAAACAGGACAATCACAGCACACCACCCCTGGAAAATCATGCGTGCGACCCACGGTCATGTGAAATCCTACATGTATGCCTGGTCATAAGTTAAAAAACATATTTCAAAAAAGTATTTGCCATATATAGAATCTGGTGAGAAATTTTTAACCTGAAAATTAGTGGTCACGACAAATTTTACATTTTTTCCAGGGGTGCAGCACACAATACAATGAGATCACAAACAGATCAGATTCATGTTGCCAATTAGCTCCAAGAGCACAGGGCAACAGGCTCCCTCCAACCCTCTGCTGCATGGTTTATATGACACTGATCTATTAAAACACAAATATTTGACAAAAAACTGTGTTAATAGCACACCTACAGTGTACCATGCTTTTATAACACACCCAGGGCAGGCAAGCAAGCTCTTATGTGCTCATTGTGCTGTGCAGGTACTTGAAGTGACAGCTAATGGGTTATCTAGTGTTTACTGTACCAGGGAGAGCAGAGAAAAAAACTTTAGACTGGTATTTATTCAAAGTTTAAAAGAACCCCTTGAAAAGCAAAAAAATATAAATGCATGATTAACGGTTGCTAGGGTTATGTCAGCTGCGATTAATTATTGACAAATACAAGCATTTTGAAAGCACAGAAAGGATTTAAAGTGAATTTTAAATGCTCAGTTTTAATTTACCACAATAATATGGCATGCACCCCATATAATTAATAATGAAATCTAAGGCACTCATGTGTAATTTAAATCAGTGTTACTGTCAATATACCTATGAGTCTATGACTCAGGGCAAAGCACAGATAGAAATTCTAAATACATTTTTATTTTATTTACAAAATAAATATTCAGTAACACACAACAATGACAAAGGTGAAATGTGGCTGTACTTATATAGATGAACTTATGAAAGTCTATATTGAAGAAAATGGTACCCAGCAGTACACATAGAAGATAGTTCTCAAACCAGTTACCAATTACTTATGAGTTTTGCTTTTAAGCCACTCCATTTGTACTAAAACATATGTCGAATTTAAACACTCAAAAATCTCCTTTGAAGTAAGAAAAAAAATCTAGCTGTGTTGAAAGGGGAAAAACAATCAAATAAATGAAGCTGGGGACAGGTGGCCAAAGAGAACTTTCAAGTCCATTCACAAAGCAGTATTGTCTTAGACAACGCTGGGCTATAGGGTAAAGAAAATTAACATAAATCTTCTAACATTTCACCCCAAAAAAAAAACGATTTAGTTTCATTCATAAAGATAAATTAAATCATAAATATCATGATCAATCTTTGCAGCATATTACCGAACACAAATTCCTGCACACACCTGTACAATATTATCACAATAGACCTTGGTGTAAAGGTGCAAAAAGAAATTAGTGTTCCAACAGTATTTGACGGTGTTGACCTATGGTTTGTTTATTTTAATTATTGAGGATATAGAATGATTGATATATTATGGTACCAACTCCTTATAATTATCAAAATGGAAGAAACTTGCATCCAACAGTAATATAAAATTTGTCACACATAGTTCATAATTTTAAATTCATTTCCAAATGTCACACTTTACAAATTCACAGATTGAATATTGATTGTTTGATTGATTGATTGAGCGATTGATTGATCGACAGATTGGTGTTTCATGTAGAGACCATTGATGTACTTCAGAGAAAACCACACTAAACACTTATTTAATATAACATGTTTTGTGCTTCTGATAAAATGATGTTTCTCCATTGTTAGGTAAAAACAACATGAATATGCTTGAATATACTGCAGATTCAACTATAAATAATTTTAAAAGTTCATGTTGAATTGTTTTCTTTACAGCACTGATTCATCCAATGATTAAACCAAATTTAGAAAGAAAAAATAGATATGAAAGTTTAAAAGAAAGTAGCAGGAGTAACAGATTTTCAAGCATATTCATTCACTGGTTGATTGAATGGTGTCTAACACCATGCTCAGGAGTAAATTCACTTAAATGATGGCGATGTAATCAAACAGTGAAAAGTCACTTGTAACAAATCCAATATTATGCTATCACTATTAAAGTATAGTAACAGCTCTGAAGTTCTTTCATTGTCTTTCTTAATAGGTTGTTACTATACATAACAATAAAAAAAAAGTGAAGTGTTTTGCAAATTTATGTTCCTTTAGCGCTAAGAAAAGACAGTATAAGTATTTTCAGAACATACTAGTTGGGTTTAGCCAGAGGGGATATATGGAACTACACTTAAATGATTACATTTTTTTTTTAGCTTTTCCTTAAGGATGGGCACAAAATGAACATGTATAGTAACTAATGGATTTTCCAGACAGTATTGTGTGTGACCTGATAAACTGTTTATTTCCTGTATGCCTTAAACCAGACCTTGTCAAGCTGCTTTCAAAAACTACATTTAACTATTAACTACATGTTGATTGATTGATTGGTGTTTGTCACCATGCTTAAGGATATATCACTTATGTGAGGGTGTATTCCAACAATAATTGACACTAGCCCAACCAAGCTTTCCATGTTCATTGTTGGAAGGTTTATTTTCCTCCAGTGCTAAGTAAAGATAGCATTGCTACTGTCCAAAGAGACTGTGGTTAGCCAAGAGGACTTTATACTATTGAACAAACAATGGACACTAACTAAACCAAGATATGTGAAACATTGCCTATACCTACCTATTCTGCTGAAAAAACTAAAAACATCAATATACCTTATAACACACTGATTACATCATAGTACAAAGAAATAAAATTTTATTTAATATCATGAGGCCTGACATAGACATGACAAGCTTACAAATGTGCATGAATGTTATAGTTTATACGGCACTTATATCAAGGAATGAAATGGGGCAAATATTTTGTCCGACAATTTTACAACTTTGTCGTGCTGAAAATTTAACACTGTGTCAAATTTAGCAACAGTTGACAAGACTGTGCGATTTTTCCCCAGAAATATTTTGCAAAAGCATGCAAGTGTTGATATGTGTAGACAGTTTTATACCCTATGTAAATACAGTGCACTGGAATAGAAAAGATAAGAAGGGTGCGTCTTATAACAGTGTTCCTTATATTGGTGGTCGTGACAAAAGAACATTATGACTTTGCAGGGTAAATGTTTGAATGTTTGAAAAGCAAATTAATGTGATGTTTGTGTACTGTAAGATTTGATGTCTCCACACTTAAAAGGGTAAAAATATTGGGACAGATGTGGACACAACTCGACTTGTATGTGTATATTGAGATGACTGCACAGTCATACAAACTTGACCCATGATTTTAAGTATTCCACTCAATCACCTCAAATCCCTAACTTTTAGCTAGCAACAATATGGAATTAGATGTACTTAATTTTTCTTTGATGAACCTATTTTCAGATCAAAAAGGGTATCGAATAAGACACACTTTTTTTTATGTACCTATTTTCATATCAAAAAGGGTATCGTAGTAACACACAAATAAACAAAATAATTGTGATACAAAATACTTCTTATGAGTACAATCACAAACGAAAGTTGGGGTATTGCACAACAAGGCGATTTTTATCAATACTTAAACTTGATCTCAACCATTTACATAAAAACAGTACACTACGTGAGATTTCTTAGTGAGAGGGCTCAAATAAATTTTAAAAAAATGCAGTATGGGTTGATTGATTCCCCATTTTGAATTGTACAGTAGACTGTTCAATTTGTACTTCTGTGAGAGACATAATGTGTATGATCATAGCAATGAGCTAAAAAAAAACGTGGTACCTGTACATCATCTTGTTTCAACAGTTGTATTTAATGTCTAGAACAAAGCCTTAGAGAGACTTTCTGAAATACTGATTAGTTCTCAAGCTGTCAGATGACTAGGGGTTTCATACAAATAAACAGGGTAGATAGGACAAAGTGACAGAGCACAGATGGCAGGGATAGTGAGCCTGATCAAGACTTGTGAAGGGTTTTCCTTGAAACTTCCCACAGAGAATTCACACTAGTTAAAGGGGCTGGTGTGATCACTGTTTGATCAAGGTGTTGGTTTAACTGGTGTTACTGGAGATGTACAAAGGGCGACAGGGCAGGTATCAGAGGAGGGTGTTCAGACTGGGGGCGTGGGTATTTATGATCTATAGGAAGTGATGACTTTGAGACAATGAAGGGTCAGAGAAAGACAATTAACAGAAGGATTGAGCAATTGGCCTTTTGAACAAGAAAGTGCCACAAAAGCATAATAAGGGATACTCCCACACTTCTTCAATAGGGACATGTTTCTCAAATAACCATCAGAAGCTGTTCTGAGTAATAAGCTAGTGTGAAAAACAACAGACAGGTGAGCTAGAAGGAGACATATACTGCTAAACCTACATGTATTATGTCAAGTCCTAGGTAAAATTCTGATTGATTGATAGATGGTTGGTTGGTTGGATGATTGACTGATTGATTGGTTGTGTTTTTGCAGAGTACGACAGAAAGAACATTGTCACCTTTCTTCAGTAATGTGGAGTTAATTTCCGTTAATTTTTTTTTTTTTTACCGCTGTCAAGTGTAAGTTAATTCTATAAGACTAACATGGTTTATCAACAGCAAGTTGGCCCTTGGTATCTTGGTTTAATGGTTAGTGTGTCTGTGAACAAAAGTACTAATCCTACATCGATGTACCGGTCATGTTTGTTTGTTTGATTGGGATTTAACATCATACTCAAGGGTATTTCACTAATATGACAACTGATTGTCCACTTCACACTGTTCCTTGCCTATTAATTACGATGGAAAACCATGAAAAAAAACCCCACCCCCATGATTGCCAGAGCCACAGCATGTGACTCCCTCATATACATATACCTTCTGGTCAACAGAGGGACTCGATCCTGTGAAGGGTACATCAAGTACCGATCATGAGTTCTTCGGTCAACCATCAGGTATAGGAGTGAGTCGCATGATGTGGATCTGGCAAACACAGTGAATGATGTGTGGGTTTAAAGAGGTTTTCTAGGTCCTACCAGTTTTTCACCATGTTAAAGACAAGAACAGTGTGAAATGAACAATCCGTTTTCAGAAAGTGAAATACCTTAGAGTATGATGTAAAACCCTTATTAAACAAAGAAACCATCAAAGGCCATGTGGGGACTAATAGTATTTTGTCAATTAAAGACAATACTTCAAGGTGTGCTAATACAATGCATGTCTGATAAGAATAAGCACAAACGCTTTGCTTGCTTACATGGAACTCTTTATGGAGAAACAGGAAACCTCTTCACATGTGCTACTGTTAGGGCATACTTGTATCTTTGTAAGACAAACTGTAGCTTGAGTGGGTCACCCATGGGTGGACAGAAGTCAGTATCTTTTTTAAAAAAATTTTAAGAACATATTTTCATACTTACTAAATCTTTTCTTTATCAAAGCTGAATTTTCTTCCCTTGGGAATTCATATTTTCTCCTTTAATTTGGTGGATATTAAAGTTTGATTATGAATAAAAACAGTCCCTGTTATTGAAGTTTACGTTTTAAAAGGCTCTATGTTTACTGTTACATATATACATGAATATTACAAAGAAACTATTGAAATAGGCTGCAATGTACATACATGTATGTATGGAGAAAAGCTTGAAAAACAAGTAAATATCGCAATAAAAATAGCTTTATGCTGTAAGCTTCTATTTACTAATTTACATAATGAAGTTGCTGTTGTGTTTCTGAACGCCTGATATAACTACCCATATTTAATTGGTTTGTTAAGCAGAATCTGTGACTAGTCCCAATATATAATTTAAACACAACAATTATATACATTTTGAATAACTAAAGAGAGAAAAAATTTTGTGCCTCCACCAAGAGTGGAACCCGGGACTTCTGGATTACAGGCCCAACATTTTACTGACTGAGCTATAGATTGTTTGTTTGATTGGTGTTTAACGTCGTACTCAAGGGTATTTCACTTATATGACGACGGACAGAAATACAG
>JARFOD010021444.1:0-10959 GCA_031763545.1 Mopalia muscosa
GTTTTGACCAACTATTATCACTCGTTGAACCTAAAATTAGAAAACAGGACACACGGATGAGGCAGAGTATTCCCCCCAGAGAAAGACTAACTGTTACTCTCAGATATTTGGCAGAAGGTATGTTCAGAATTAAGGGTCTGACCCTCAAAATGTTGAACTTTTTTAAAAACTATATTTCGTGTGTTAACAAACTGCACACATTTAGGAATAATTATGAGTTTATGAGTTATGAAGTTCTCCAGCCAATATATTTGAAGATATTTGAATATCTGACAAACAAAAACCTGAAAATTTATTGCTAGATATGATGAAGTTAATTTCACTGTAATTTCTCTATAATATTATTTGGGAATGTTTTAAAATGTACATTACTATTGTAGAATTGATGCCTGTAATTTGTTCATTGTCTTCTACAAAAAAAACTCTCAGTATTTAAATATTTACTTACACTAAGGTAATTAGAAAATCAATTAATATAAATATACATTACATACAATATCACACTTGTTACTTTTGTTATAAATTAATTGTTGCACCAAATATGCCATAAGCTTATACATCTTTTGCTTTTTACAAAATACAAACAAGTTCCATATATATATCATCACATAGAATATATGCTATTTTGCTATTTATAAACTAGGCCTACGTTGAACATTCATTTTCAGCATTTGGAAAGTATGTTTTCAGAAACGGCTGTGTATCACTCAGCCTTGATAAGAAATTTTTCAGTTAAAAACATATATCTGTAGATACATTTACTTAATAATAATAATAATAAAGGTTTTGAATTTATGCATCTGAAAATTTAAACAAAATATCAATTATCTCCCATTTAGCTTGTTTTTCATTTGCTGGTGACATTTCAGACATTTCTGAAGATACATACTTCCCAAATGCTGAAAATGAAGTTTCATTTTTTTATTGACAATGCGTTCCTGTATTGAAGCCATTGAAGATATCGCCTCATCACTGGCACTGGGCTTAGCTGTTTTTCGGTTGGAACTGGTTGGCACTGAATATGATGGTTCGAAGTTCAGGCTGGCTTTGGCCTTGGGTGTGTCTTGAATTTCAAGAGAAATGCTTTTCACATTTCGATGATATTTAGCACAGCATCTGAGGGCATGTTTAAGTGTGTAATGTAAAATTTTCGTCAAAGTGAGAAATTATTTACATGTCGTGCTCCAGACAGGGAATCCCTTTTCGCTGTTGCAGTGGTCGAAAGAGAATTTTACAAGAGAAACAGTTAGAAAGTAGTGAGGAATGACGTCACTATCCAAGATAGCGCCTACCTGTGCATCGCCCAATAACAGTAAATCAATATTGTATGAATTAGCTATGTTCACAAAGCTAGGTTTCCACCAGGACTTCTGCCCCACTGCCTTCTTTACCTTTACATTGGTTGACAATCTGCATGATTGCGTAACTGTAAAGTTATCGAAAGCTAAAATGCAAAACAGCGAATCACTACAGGCACGGCTTTCTTAAGATTGTGTTCGGAGATACGATATAGAGACAATAACATAGCCGTGGTTAGAGCAGCAAAGACAAACGAAACCAGGGGACAACAATTTGATGCAACTAAACTGCTGTATAGCTCTCTCCCAGTCTTGTAACAATCGCTGAGTAGTTGTCGTAACCATCCGTTATTTCACTAAATCTCCGCTGAAAAATCATTGGACATGTTTCCGACTTCTTTTTTATCTCGAAGAGCAAAGAGATGTCTTGGTCTAGGAAAGTGCCAAGACAGAAGAGAGAGAAATGAAAAAGGTGCAGCATTGTCTAAATTAATTCCCGCATTGGCTACAGTTGATCTCATGAGCAGTCCAAATAAAATCAATTTCGTTATACGGAATTCAAACCAATCTGTAAACTCTGGGTAAAAAAAATCAGTTTGAAGACGGATTAAGGTCGAAAATCAGTTGCCTTCCCCTTTTACCCAGGTATTATTCTTGTTTAGTTCTGACACCACTGGTTAAAACCAGAATTTAGGTGATTAAACGATCTCTGATTACGGTAGTTATTTTCATCTAGGTATTCACGTTTCACGTATAGTGACGTATGGCGTATCTCTCAACACGGATCAGCACATACGTCAGTACTTCTTATCTTAGTGCTTGGTAGCAATCACGGAGTGATTGTCCCGTGAAGTATTCGTAATGGTGATTAAACGAAATAAACCACAGACCCGTAACATTGTTCATGGAATTGTTGACATATGGTTTATTCCTTTAATTTTACATTGTGGTATGGTGAGAAGATTAATTGGGGCTTGAATATTATTATTCATTAAGTCGGTGCACTTAAGAGTACTATGCTGTACTCACTAATGTTACATCCGAATCAATATCGATGAAAACAGTGTTCACGCCGCCACCAACGGAACTTCAGGTTATTTCGCCTATATGACGGAGGTATACTCTTATAATACAACCGGAACATGGGGAGTGTTTACTATGTAGGAAAATAAATGTTCCTCCATTGCTTAGACAAGACTTTGTTTGGAAAATACTAGCAATAGGCTAACGGTTGCAAACCATGTCATTTGTAGTGTAGGTATGAATGTATAGTATATTAACACTATTCAGTCGTAACAAATGTGTATATCTTGATATAATAATAAATAGGACACATGTACGTTGAACGGGGGATAACTCTGTGACCGCACTTTGGCAGTGAACCTAATACTGAGCACAAACACAGAGCAGAAATCCTCACGAAATCGCCTAATAAAGAGCAATGCGTATTCATTGAATTTCACCGTTTACAAAACAAAAAGGGGTCACTTATAGGTGTTACACCCCTGTGTGCCCTCCCTGATTGTTATATCAAATCTTAACAAATAAAAATAAATAAAGACGAACGGGTGTTGTGTGCAGCGAGTTGTGTGGACTATTATGTGACAAATTAACAATTATTAGTAGCTGATTATGGAATTGAGTGGTGACTTGTCTGAAGGCGTCTCAATTAATTTATTTTTGGAGAAATATGATCTTAAGGGCTCAACTACCGTGTTTGGAGAAGGAAAATAACCATTCGTTTTGGAGAAAAACAGGTATGTATTTTCCCAATTATGTTGTTAAATAGATTTAAGAAATTTATTCTGAGGCTATCAGGACGGGAAATTTCTTACAATGGTATGATATAGTAAGCATTCTTTGAGTTTCAGGTGTGTACACATATTTAACTTAAACCGATATATTTACTGCACACAAAAAACGGAATTTATTAATATTACTCCGAAAACTTTTCAAATTCGACGTTACATTATATATTCTACATAAAATAAACAATACATTATTTTTTAAATATATTTTTATTGAAGGGTAAATGTTCGCTAACGGTTTAATATGGTATTGCATAACATTGAACTGTTGCTATGGTCTGTGCCACAACAAATTGAGGTTCCTACGAAGTTAACATCGGGTTTTTTTCAGTTTATGAAACGAAACGTTGCAGAAACAGCATACCTTTGGCCCGCGGAATATATCATGATATCATTTTTGGGGATGGAGCGCGTAGCAGACGACAAAACAGTTTCGTTTGCTGTCAAAGCGTTATGTTATAATGTTTTTGGTTTGTTATGGATTTTTTATGCCATTTTATTGCCAATTTTGTTTTGCTGTTTAACACCTGTCAATTGGTAACTAGGCCTATCGGGTAGATTATACTGGGAATTACACCTAATTTTCACAACTTATCCATTAAATAATCATCTCATGTTACAATGGAATCAATATATTATAATTTTGCAAAGGTAGATTTGTATGAAGTTAGTCTTACATTTGGTAACAAGGTGAGTAGGCGTTCAACTGATGCTGAACAACAGTGACTAAACGCATACAATGATACATTTGGCGAATGCTCTTCTTTAAATTTATTACCCAAACCAGATTCAAAATCTGCATATAAATTAACCAGACAATTAAACAACTGATTGCTATGTTCCGAAGGCCGAAATGGGACAAGAATAAATACATTGTGTCGTTCAGCACAAAGGATTGAAAGTCACACATCAAAGAATTACCAAGCTTGTTAAACAATGTCCAGAATGGTACAATCAATTTCCCTATAGCCGTTTTCGTTTGCAAGGAACCCGTAAAAGTAAGGCTTTTAGTGGTGACGAAGAAGTTGCCTCCAGGAGTGTTGGGACAATGCAGTGTCCAATTTTTTCAAGCCACACATGTCATCATTTGAGTGATGTTTTAAATTTGCTCGACCTAAACATTCCCAAAACAGCAAAAACTGACAAACAAAATCTGTTCACACACATGATAAATGGTTCCTTTCTTGAACACAAATTAGTAGCCCGCTGTTAATAGATTTCACAAGAAACAGCTGTTAACATCTGGAGGAGAAACTGCCTTACTGCTCGATCGCCATCTTACGGGAAGTAATAACTTGATGTGGACATATTTTTCATTAGGAAGAGAGTCGTTAAATCATTTTGAGAAAAGAAATAAAGACGATCTACTAGAAACACTAGTGAGGTCATACCCACAAAAATCTAGACAAAGGCAGAGACAAGGAGTATATGATATCGAAGCTGAACTTAAGAAACTTGCATGGACTACAAAAATTAATTGGGAAGCATGGCACATCAGCATGGTATAACATATAAGAACAATGCCCAAGTATTAAAAGAATATCATAAAGAAGATGGATTCCTTTTAAACATTTTTAAACCTCTCTGACAAGAAATGTTAATGTTGAATATCAACGAAGGGTTAAGAAGCGTTTGATTGGAGGGAGAATTAGTATGTTAAGACACCTGACAAAGATGAGGTAGGACCAGGAATAAATCGTGAAGGTAAGATGGGCGATTTAGATCAGAGTGAGGCTATAGTTGTTTAACCGGTAAAGCCCCTCAAATGGACATGGGAGGATCGACACTGGGGATGTCAATTTCAGTGAAAGGGAGAAAAAAGTTCAACAAGACATCTTAAAATATAGGCAGATGGCAGTACCTTAGAAACCCATGGTCATATGTTCTTTTGTGTTTCTCGTATCTATGGTAGCACTGTATATTCAACAGTTGAAGAGTTTTATTGATATTGAAAGTATATTACAGCACCCGTAGATTTACATTTTGGCAAAATGAAGCGGTAAAGCAGAAATCAGCAATTCTTTTCCAGTAAAGGTAGACAAGATTTTTGAGAAATGGCAAACCCAATTGTATCATCAAATGGAACGCGTATTCACAATATTATGCGGTTTAATCAAGGATACAATTCAGGTGGTGAGTATTGCTGCCCTGTGTGTACAGCAAGTAATACTCGATTTAATGATCTTGAATATTGTTATAGAGTTTTGCTCACGTTTTGCTTTTGGATAACCCAACTGAAAAACTTGAGAAGATAAACTTGCAGTTTCTGGATATCATGGATTTGAACCCCTACATGTATGTAAAGGTCACACTGAAAATTTATTCTGTGAATTTTGCTCTTTTAGACTCGTTTTTACCAGGAAAATTTACAGGAAAACATCTTCTGAGATGCTGTGATTATCGAGAAGCACTAGCACTGCTTTAACCATATCTTCAGCAACATGACTGCCCATCTACTGTTTTTCAACTACTTGAGAGTCTTTCAAAACATGTTCAAATCTTGTATATAACCCCCTCCCCACGGTCCTCGCAAACCATCTTGCGCCCATACAACCAAGTGCTTATACACACGATTTTGCTCAACGAACTGTTTCCAGACCCTTAAACTCTATCGTCAAGATCACTGTAGATCCTCTACCTTCATGGTTTGATTCAACGCATAGTTTCTCCAGAAGAAAAGACTTTTTTTCCTTTCATACACGATTTCGTTTAGTCCTGTACGACCTATGCTTATGATTTATGTGTACTACCCGTAAAGAATTTTATAGAGTTTCTCATAAGTTGTCTCATTTTGTTCAAATCAGGTATCAGACAGACATCAGACAGTCAGACAAAGAAGGAGGACGCGCACAAGTTTTACATGTATTCAATACATTTCAGGACGTTGATGTAAGCCAGTCGCTTGTATTTTTTTAAATCGTAACTCTAATATATTTTAATGGGTGGCATGTTATCAACTCATGATATGTTATAGTTTTTATTATTATATGATTTTAATATTCTATTTACCAGTCACACAACTGTAAAAATGGCCTAAAAATGCACGACTAAGAAAAAAGTTACTGTATATCTATTTCAAACAGTAAATTGTTGAATACATATAAATATATAAAGCATGGAACATGTACCCTCTCTGCATTTATAAACACGCTTACACATACATATATTGATCCTGGGCTCGATCTTAAGTGGAGGCACTCCAGGCCTTTTACTGGAAATCTAAACAAAAATATATATTTATTTGCCTACAAATACAGAGAGAGTAAAGAGAAATATACACATAGACATGCATGCATATAATGAGTTCACACATACTCATTATAGTTCTTTAATTGCCCACGTTTTTTACCATTAAACAATAAATGTTTCAATAGCTAATGTTTTAACAAACACCAAACCACCTCTTATATTAAATGTGCAAATTCGAACAGATGAATCTCCCCAGTCTCACAACAATTAAATACGTGTTTGTATATTCAAAATGAAAATAATTGATATAACGCAAAATCGGAATGGTGCTTGACACCAAACGATTGTTTACAGTGGACTTTAAGACATAAGTCCATTATAATATGCATATTAATAAATAATAAAAGCAGCTTTGGCGGACAGATTAGTTTCAAGCAGATGCCTGTGTATACAAACTGGTGGGGTATGATTTTGTGTACGAGCTAGAGGGGAATGTAACAAAACAGGTGAGGTATGCTTGTGTGTAAAAACAGGTGAGGTGTGCTTGTGTGTACAAACTGGTATGGTATGCTTTTGTGTACAAACTGGAGGGGTATGCTTGTGTGTACAAACTGTTGGGATATGATTGTGTGTACAAACTGGTGGATACACACTTGTGGGGTATGCTTGTGTGTACAAACTGGAGGGGTATGCGTATGTGCACAAACTGTTGGCATATGATTGTGTGTACCAACTGGTAGGATATGCTTTTGTGTACAAACTGGAGGAGTATGCTTGTGTGTACAATCTGGTGGGATATGCTTGTGTGTGAAAACTGGAAGGGTATGTTTGTGTGTACAAACTGGTGCGATATGCTTTTGTGTACAAACTGGTGGGATATGATTGTGTGTACAAACTGGAAGGGTATGATTGTGTGTAAAAACTGGTGGGATATGCTTGTGTGTACCAACTGGTGCGATATGCTTGTGTGTACAAACTGGTGGGATGTACTTGTGTGTACAAACTTGGGGGTATGCTTGTGTGTACAAACTGTTGGGATATGCTTATGTGTACAAACTGGAGGGGTATGCTTGTGTGTACAAACTGGGGATGGGGGTATGCTTGTCTGTACAAACTGGAAGGGTATGCTTGTGTGTACCAACTGGAGGGGTATGCTTGTGTGTACAAACTGGAGGGTATGCGTGTGTGTACAAACTAGAGGGGTATGCTTGTGTGTACAAACTGGAGGGGTATGCTTGTGTGTACAAACTGGAGGGGTATGCTTGTGTGTACAAACTGGAGGGGTATGCTTGTGTTTACAAACTGGAGGGGTATGCTTGTGTGTACAAACTGGAGGGGTATGATTGCGTGTACAAAACGGGTGGAATATGCATGTGTTTACAAACTGTGGGGTATGCTAGTGTGTACAAACTATTGGGATATACTTGTGTGTACAAACTGGAGGGGTATGCTTGTGTGTAAAAAATGGTGGAATATGCTTGTGTGTACAAACTGGTGTGATATGCTTGTGTGTACAAACTGGAGGGATATGCTTGTCTGTACAAACTGGAGGGGTATACTAGTGTTTACAAACTGGTCGGGTATGCTTGTGTGTACAAACTAGTGGGGTATGCGTGTGTGTACACACAGGTGGGGTATGCTTGTGTGTACAAACAGGTGAGGTATGCTTGTATGTATGTACAAACTCGTGAGGTATGCTTGTGTGTACACACTGGTGAGGTATGCTTGTGTGTACACACTGATGGCGTATGTTTGTGTGTAAAAGCTACTGGGGTATGTTTGTGGGTAAAAATGGGTGGGTACAAACACATGGGGTATTTTAACGTGTACAAAGTGTGGGGGGGTGGGGGGTGGTATGCTCATGTTTACAAACTGGTGGGATATGTTTGTGTGTACAAACTAGAGGGGTATGCTTGCGTGTACAAACTAGAGGGGTATGCTCATGTTTACAAACTGGTGGGATATGCTTGTGTGTACAAACTGGAGGGGTATGCTTGTGTTTACAAACTGGAGGGGTATGCTTGTGTGTACAAACCGGAGGGGTATGATTGCGTGTACAAACTGGAAGGTTATGCTTGTGTGTACAAACTAGAGGGGTATGCTTGCGTGTACAAACTGGAGCGGTATGCTTGTGTGTAAAACTGGAGGGGTATGCTTGCGTGTACAAACTGGAGGGATATGCTTGTGTGTACAAACTGGAGGGGTATGCTTGTGTGTACAAACTGCTCGGGTAATTAACCTATTCAGCTGTCTTATGCCATTAGAGGGTGTTTAATGCGATTGAGCAGGCACATGTTTGTTGTTGAGAATGTAGCCTGATAACAGTGATAAGCATTGTGTTTTAATTGTTTGATTTATTTATTGTATTAAGTACAACCCACGCATTGGTCTGGAACAAAGAGGTCAGTCTAACAAATTACGATAGCCGTGTACTATTTCTGATTGTTATTTTGACTGAATCTATGTCATATTGTAGTCTTTCTCTTCTCGCCTAGAGCTACTTATCCAAAAACGCTCAATATTCGAGTTAATTCAAGAACTGGTTTTCTGTTTTATAATCGTTATAAAAATAAAACAACAATAAACCCTCAAACAATGATAATAACCGATTTATTTTTAGATCGGTAAACACGATAAAATATGTCAAAATAGTGCCGCAATGCCATATATATATGTTCCAGTGCAGGTAAAGTACATAGCGTACGTGTTCCGTGTTTGTTTTACCGAACGCGTGCCGTAACTGGGGTAAATAAAAAGTCTGTATCGATTAGATAACATTGGGTCCCCATAATGATAACGATTGTGTTGTAAGCCTACATAGAAACACGTTATAGATAAACACCACGTCCGTACAGTGTGTACTACTGTAAGTTCGATGCAATCCGATTGATTGGTTGACAGTATTTTCGTTATTTTGAGATAACACTTTCTTAGTTAAAACAGATTCTAGTTCAGAAAATTTTGCAGGTGGAAACCCGTCCTTGAATCGAACCCACGACCATCAGAGTAAGGCATTGATTGGTTGATGTTTAGCACAATGTATAGAGAAAAATCATAAATAGTTTTTTTGAGGCCGGCCTTAGCGGCCTATCGATTTTTAACTTTCACCATGGGTTTAGATCGGCGGGACGTAGGGCTAAGACGGAGGAATTAGCCCTATACATTGTGCTAGTTGATGTTTAACCCTGTGAAATGGGATATCAGCTACATATAGACTGTGTGCATAGGTATTTCTTGCAATACCATGAAATGTTCAGTGTTTTTCAACTGTGGCCTTTATGTTCCTCCAGTGTTAAACCAAGACGACGTAACTATGCTTGAAGAACATTGCCCCCCTTCTCCCCCTGCCACACCTTGTCATATTTGGCCATAATTCTAGTCAAGCAAGGAGGAGTTATCCCTCCTAACATTATGACTACCAATGTAGAGTTGAACATAGTTAAGTATAGTAACAACTCCAAAGAAAGATAATGAATTCATTTTGACTCAACGTTTCGTTTCATTGATCAAATCATTTGTTTATTCCTCCTAGTTCGAGTAATTGGCAATGCGCAGCGGCGCGAACCACTGTACCGTATATCCCTAAATCGTATTTTCGCGAAAGTTTCTACAGTGGACGAGACTACGACAACTCTGGTACGCTATGTTACGCAATCGCACATTTATTTCCGCAAATATATGGAGCGGCATATGCCACAGACAAGGAGATAACAGAAGTGCAAAACAACATGGCCCGGGTGTTCCTTAGAGTCAATGTCTCGACGTAGGAAGTAAATTCGATTACAATTTAGACTGTATATCCCTCTGCTATAGGTCTGATCATTGAAATGCATTGAACCTTAAAAAAGCAACGATTAGCCTTAACATGACTGGTGCACAAGTCTGGCCTTATGCATTTTGACCCTACCTCCGGGTTTATTGACCTTAGAGAGAGAAGTGAGACAGTATACATTGTCAAGAGCTATACACGAGCTACAAACGAGCTATATGCGATCAACTGAGAAATAGACATTCATTTGCGTCCTACTCGCGATATATTGGCGACTATCAGTTGGATTGCTGTTCAGTCAGAGCCGCTTGCAAGCTGCTGATGTAGGAAAAGAATGGATCACGTGGCACAGACGTAGACACCGCGAGTACAAAATAAAAATAATTTTAAAAAGTGTTATTAATTTCAGCATATATTAATTTATTGGTCTTGATATGTTCTTGAAGCCTTCTTGCACACACTTTTACCATTTTGAAACGGCCCTAAAGCCATCGACAGTGAGCCGCAGCATACTTTAGTCAAACGCATAATAACGTCAGTCGGTCGTCAATACCCCGAGACGCAATCGCCAGTTGCACGTTTTGCCCGTGTATCACTCTGAAAGCTCATGAGTGTATCGTCACACTCCCACCACTACCGACTATGTTCCACCATTAAGACCACTTTAAGAAGATAAAACGAGCGACAAGTCGAGTGCTCCATGACCTTCGATCAGGACTTGATTTTTGTAAATTTTCGCATCGTCATGTGCTCTTGGAGTAAAATCGCGACCGTGTGACACACGCATTGGAGGCTGCAATCAAGATTGAAGCGCCCCGTCAAAAACGAAAAAGAAAAACTTATTTTTATTAAGAGAGTTGGTCGTCTTGGTGGATAAAATACTTTTTGACCTTGG
>JARFOD010021455.1:0-10959 GCA_031763545.1 Mopalia muscosa
CCCTTTTTAAAAAACTGAACTGCTAGGAAGAGAAGGACCCCCTCCCCCGCTTCTGCGTGGCAATGGTATCAAAGTTAACAGAATTTGGCGATGTTTGGCCGCAACACAAATTCGACGTTTTGATTGGCTGGTTTGGTTACCCTAACTTGACGGCAAAGGACTCGATTTATCCCTCATATATGCTGGACCATAAGGCCATCAGCTCTAATCTACATGTAAAGGATAAAGATTATTAGTTGTATATGTTTGTAAAAAACGACTCTTGTTCCCCTTGAAATCTATAATATAAACTAGTTCAGACACAAATCAATACAAACTGGTTACAAAGGCGCGGAAGAGTGTAATACACCAATTAACAACCGAGCCCGTTGACGGGTTATTAACAGGTGTCTGTGTTAAGATTGATAATAAGCTGAACACACCGTCAGAATGAACTATCTACATTCTGTTAGACGAACTGAGTTGGGCATTGTGTACATCACTACAGTCAGGCGATGGTGAGTATTTCCAAAGCTTACATCATTTGCTGATAATAAAGGTAAACAAAAATTAAATGAAGTATAAATAAACTGGGATGTTTCGAAGTACTCTGTTCCGAGTGTGCTGCAACTTTTGATAATAATGTTAGAACATTTGGTAACACACATTTGTTGAGACTTTCAAGCAATATCGTTTCTGTCTACAACATTGTCTATTGTTCAATGAATGTTCATGGAATGGTTTTGAAGAAAGCAAATCAATTCTGTATTTAAAGTCGGTCTGACAATAGATGATTTCTCCAATATTCATGAGGCAACGACTGTCGTTTTAGAATGGGTCTACGTTGAAATACTTATTGTTGGGCCCTAGTTAACATGAGTAATACAAGAAAACACCTATATCCAATGAGGTCACACATTTCGTAACAGTTAAACTACATTTACGTGCCTTGAATGTGTTTAATGTTATATTTAAATGTTTTGTTTTGTTCACAATTGAGAGGAATAATTATTCAACACGAATCAACAGTATGGTAATATACTTAAGTTACCAACAAGAGTTACAAAACTTCCTCTAACGTGACTTTTAAAAAGAGCAGCACACTCAAAACACAAATTTTAACCATTTTTGCTATCTGTCACTCCAATCCTGTGACTCAGGAATGTGCTCTGTCTAAAAAAATCTTTTTTAAAAAATTGTTTCCAGCTTCTCTCTTCTGCTAGTCATCACAATATCTGGTTTTTGTGCGACGACAATTTTCCGGTACCGATACCTGCTAAATGTAACTGGGTCAGCAGGGGATAGGCCCGAGTGGAACTCTCTAAGAGGTGAAGGTAGACTTATGATAACCACAAATGAACATCTGGCTGACAACATTTCTTGTAAAGCTGAAATAAGTCACATAGGATTTGTAAAAGTTCATAAGGCTGGCTCAACGACACTTATGAACATTTTCGAAAGATACGCTTACATGAGGAAACTGTTGATTGCGCTACCACAAAGCGGAAATGCGCTCAAATGGAGATTAAGCAATTTGATGTCGATACCAGAGGATCGCCATTTCGACATGATCATCACTCATGTGAGCGTTTATAACAGAGATCAGTTTGAACAAGTACTTCCGAAAGACTCTAAATATATCGGGATAATTCGAGACCCGCTTGAGTTGACGATGTCAGCTTTCGAATACTACAGAACTCGCTATGGTTTATACAAAGACGTTAAAGGGGTCAATAAATTGAAAACTTATTTACACGATCGAGAGAAATACGAGCCCAAAAGTGCAGGGCGTTCTTTCACAAATAACAGAATGTCTTATGATTTTGGATTAAAACAAGCTCAATTTTACAATCGATCAGAGATACAAAAGTTTCTTGACAGATTGGATTCTGAGATGGATTTTGTAATAGTGCTGGAACACTTGGCTGAGTGCCTTGTCATACTGAAAAGAATGTTTTGCTGGCAGATAAAAGACATTCTTTACATTACTCAAAAGAAGAACGAATTAAAGCCAGATATAACGTTCTCGGCCGAAGAATTGGCGTACCATCGGAACTTCTCTTTTGCAGACAACATGCTTTATGACCATTTTAACAAAAGATTTCAAGAAAAGTTTCAAAGATACAACCATGGCGCCTTTAACGAAGAAGTGGCATATTTCAAATCGCTTCTGCCTACACTGAGCGAGTACTGCAATGAAGCTGAAAATAAAAGATTTCCCAGAAGTGGTATACCTCCGCTGGCATTCAAGGAAAGTCCATTTAACCAGCCATTTAATATTACTGTACAGGAATGTCAGCTGATGACTCTCAAAGAAATGACATTTTGCAGCATGTCACGAACACTCCAAAGAAAAATCTTGGAAGAAGGAACATAAAGTCTCGTCCTTTTCCAGTATTTTATTCAATTCAATTGAATCATTATTACAGGAACAAGCCAATCAGCTTATCTCCCTTTCATATATAAATACAAGACAGGAAGGGTCGATAAGGTAAAATAACACATACATTATGACAAAGGTTACAACTTTGTTTAACGTAAGTTTTGAAGCTTCGGAAATGAAGTGAGCTATTTTCACTAGTTGAAATTTTCCAACAGGATTCAGTAATACTGTGATATAAACTACCCAAAATACTTCTTTATTGAAATACTTCTTTCTGAAATACTTCTTTAGTGAAATATTTCTTTAGTGAAATATTTCTTTCTGAATTCAGAATATAACGGACAACAAGGCAAAAAAATTATATTCATCCTCAACGCTTTTAGGACACATAAAACATTTTTTTATCCTATCTATCAACATCTTCCAGTTTCAATTTTTAAATCATGGTATACACATCGGAATCTTCAATACAATCTTAACATTTAATAGATATGCTTGCTTTCCAGCTTTTTCTTCTTCATGTGCTATAGCATCTTGGTAAACGTTCAGTAAAACAAGATTTGCCTTCGTCATTTATAAATGATTCCTAACCGGTCAGTTGTATATTGGGAGATTTTTAAGTCATTGTATTTATCGAAACTAAGCCATATATATTACTCTAATATTAAATGTAGCCTTGAAGGCCCTCGAAAGAAAATGTATGTCCAAATAGAATTACGAAATTCAACAAAGATAGATTATTCGTGAACATATATATATGATTCTTTAAGAGTCAACATTTTTTAGTTATAAGTATTTTTTTTACAAAATGTTAACAGGATGCAAAATTTGTGTTTCTAGTCACAAAATGTTATGGATGAAATATGTTTAGTAGGTAACTTCCCGCCAGTATTGTTATTCAGTCAGTGGCGCCATCATTACCACTTTGCTAATTCTCGCGAGATTCGTATTAGCTTGATATCAGCATATGCTCAGTCATGAAATATAAGGACCAACGTCGTACGTTTTTTTCCATGTCATAATGGCGACGCTTGTTTTTCGCCCGAGGTGACGCGCGCTGTACAATCGGTGACTTCGGGAGCCTTTCTTCCAAGATGACAAATTTTTATAAATATACAGTATTATTTAAATGTCAGATTTCAAATGGAATAGTATACTCGCAGTGCTTTAGTGTAAAATATGGGGCTATAGCATTGTAATGTTTTGTGTAGGCCTTATATTGCGATCATTCAACCTCAGATACCACCATGCGATATACCACTGGTTTCTCATGCTATGACCTACATTTACATGGTCAATTTTTACAATAAGACATATAATTTAAACATACCGGTAGTTTATTTTTAAGAACAACTTGTTTGGAATAAGATGGTTGTATACGTGTTTGAAAAAACTTGAATGGAATATGTTCTATTTTCGTAACAGTGATCTATTACGGGCACCAAAAGGGCAGCCAAATCCTCCGACATGGAGTGGTTGACATTAACGCCGTCTATACAGGTAGCTTCTTGCTTATGTTTATTGTAATCAAACCCGAAATTAAACATCGAGTTTGATTTTGATTTGACCTTTGAACCCAGGGGCTGGGAATTTAGTGTTCGTCCATATTCTCTTCAGCACAACTTATGCATCTCCTCTAGATAACATTCAACATATACTATCAGGGGGCGTAGCTGTTATTCTATTTATATGCGTTTGTTCAACCAAGGGCTGATATGCAGAGTAGCTCGGAATAAAATTCTTGGCTGGGGAAAATGAACTACCTTCAGATGGTTGAAATTAGATAACCCTTCCTTAGTGCTCTCATGGCAACGGACAGCACGAATCGTCCCAGATTGTCCCTATGTTATAGGCTAATATCTAAATCACACGATTTATCGAGAACGGTGATAGTCTTGTGTTTTATGTTTGCTACTAGTGTAAAATTTCTTCTTCATCCTTTGGGCTATCAGGTTGTCATGCAAGTGAAGTCACCTTCAGTAAGATGTTAAAGGGAAAGACAACTGTTTTTCGTCTTAAACGTATCATTTTTATTACATATTTTCAAAAACAAACATCTGTATTGCACTTGCATTCGAGTAAGCATAGCCTTTAATTAGTTTATTTGACAGATGGGACTGACGTCATTGTTCGAAAACACGGTCGGTCACCGTTTGCTGATACGAATGCATTGGAAGGCATATATAACAACACGGCGTATACACAAGCTTGGTCATCCAAGCGCAATGTTATTCGGTTGCATACATATCAAAATTGTGCGTTGAGTAAACATGTTTTCAGCCTACATGCGGTTTTACAAAATCCGGTTTGATATGTACAAGCTGCTGTTGTTATTTCGCATATGAGAGCATCCACCAGTGCAGACAATACAGGACAACCACAACTAGATGATATAATTATCATGTGTTAGAACAATGATTTTAAATTAACTAATTAACTGCTAAAAAAAAACTGATAAATAAGAACAGGCATATTGAATGGCTAACAACTGAAAACTTGTCAACCATATCTGACACAACAGAATTGACTTTATTTGCTGAAGTTTGTGGATAAAAAATATCAAAAATGTAATATTGATTTCTATTAAAAATAGGTCCCTTACGCTTGTAGCTATTAAATGTTATAATGACATATATATTACGCCATTATGTATCACCAAAATAATATTCTACTCTCAAAAGTGTAAAAACATGGGTTAGATTCGCATCTTGTGTTTAAATGGTGAATAAATGTTTACAAAGAAATGTTTAACCTCATAACATAACAGTATTTTTGTTATTTTTGGATGAATTGAACAGATTCTAGTTCAGAAAATCGATCTGGGAATCGAACCCACGATTCTCAGAGTTAGTCACCGAATCGCCAGCAGTAAATACCGGCCACCTAGACCACTCAGCCACCCGGCCTAACTCTGAGGGTCGTGGGTTCGATTCCCAAGCGGGTCTCAACATGCAAAATTTTCTGAACTAGAATCTGTTCATTTTAAGAAAGTGTTATCCCAAAATAACGAAAATACTGTTAAATTTCACTTTCTAACAGACACAAAAAATATTCATAACATAAGAGAAATGTTTTTGCCCACAAAATGATGTTACTACACTCATACAAAATATGGTTCTTTGAGGGTTGGTTCTATATGGAACCATTACGACAAAAGCGGTTATTTTATACAAGAAGAAAGGGAGAAATACTTGGAAGAGCTGTTGTGAAGGCTCCATACAGAACCACAAAGGGTACCACAAGGGCAATGAATGACGAACACGAAAGGGTTCCATTAGAGCCATATTTTGCTAAGAGTGTACCAATGTGACTGTCACTCATCCCATACTCGAAACTACGTATGTACACCAAATAAACAAAGTTAGAACTAACTTTTCTGATTCTGAATCTCCCTACATTATATTGACGGATAGTCAGTCACTCTCTTATACGATAATAATTGTTGAGAGTCATAGTGGAAAAGGTAAAACAAAAACTCTAGAAAAGATGTTTTATTCGTAGTATAAAGGTTCGAAATGAAAACTGTCTTGTACTGAATTAAAGACATGCACTGTACTATTTTGCTCGATTTTAGCCCGCGGGCGGTTGGAGTGAGCTTCAGAGCTAAAGAGGAACAGGAAGCCAATCTGTGTCTGTATCGCGTCCTTTTGTTGTTGTCCGGTATTTATCCTGCCCTGTCTTTGTCTGTTGCCACTGGTGTCGAGGGTTGTTTCCTTCAACCATTGGACTGGCACGTCGTCATATAAGTGAAATACACTTGAGTACGACGTTAAACATCAATCAAACAAACAAACAAAATCGACTTGAGCCCATAATCATAACTAAACTTGCAAACCCTGTCGTACTTCAAAGCAAACAATACAGCTTAGAGCTAATACCTCTCTCGAGCAGTGACATTATCTGTTAGTGTCAATAATTTCAGAACAATACGATATGTACTTTAAATGGGTGAAATGCAACATGGTGTCAAACCAGTCGACAATATCGTAAATTTTGGAAGGTGGGTCTACTCCGCCATACACAACTTACAAAACATAACGGGGAAGTGAAGCAAAACGTTGCCATCTTTGGTCTATGCTATAGCGTATTCCCTTATGTCTAAATGCATCGACACCCATATGCGTTTATCTCAGGTGATTGTAACAGTTTTGGGTGCAAATGGTTTTAATTATAATATGGCCTAATGCAAATATATCGTTTTTGATAAAACAATGACTCAAATTAATCACTCGGCCATTTGGTTAACTGTGATATCTGACCAAAGGTTCAATATATAGTAACATAGACCTTCACCGGTCACCGAAAGCTATTTCGCAAAACTGTTTCGATATTAACCACCACTGACGACCCTCCTATGCCTTTAGTTAGTATTAGGTAAATGTGTCATGTGTTTCGGTCCCAGTGGGGGCTATGTAAGCTATGGGTCTGTACCCAGTCTGATTAATCTCAGAACGAAAGAGCTCGATCCCGTTTTGTATATGTGGCTTTATGACCTGAGGCAAATTGCCGCCAAATGGTGTTCAATATTAGCCCTGCTTCGCTAGGGTTCACGAACGGTCACGGACCAAGATGTCCAATAAAACCCAGACTACACAAGCCTAGATAATCTACTGATCTAGACCTGCATAACTAATATATTTTGTTGCAGGTTCGGGAAAAATCGTCAGAATAGAATATGCATTACGCTAAATATCTGGATCTAAGACAAGTCATGCACGTGTTGACAAATTGCAAACATTAACATAATTATTGAAGCGTGAATGCTAGTCCTATGTTTGTTACCTCCGATTTTCGGCGTTCATCAAACAAGGTAGGAAAGAGGCTGTGTGATAGGTTAAATTTGCAAATCAACGGACACCATTTGATATGCCTTTTACATCTGGTCATGACGCGACAATATTTTGGGTCTGGTTAAAATCCGATTGGGACTGTTTACAGAGTTGTTTTATATAACATGTTAACTCGCTAACTGTCATATAATAAAATAGTCAAAACATTTTTATTCGCTGTATAACATGGTCTGAAGAGTTTGTATTGCCCTATTCATAAGTGTATGTAACGAGATGACATAAATACAAATCTTTACACTTGTCGTTGATTCAATATCATGTTTACGTTGACCCTGTATGAATAAATAAACGTAAATGGTCCAATTACGATTGCGTTCAGGCAACTGTAAAGGTCATAAAGACCCCCCCCCCCCCCCCCCCCTCTATGTTAATCCCTCGAAACGTGCGCTGCTGGCGATATCCGATGGTTTGAAATGCATCAGAGGGGAAAGTGAAGCAATATGGACCTAAGTGTTTAGGTGTAAAAACTGGAACGATTAACAGTTTCTAAACAGCCAATCGGCAGCGTGGGTTTATATTCTGGTTCGAGATTTGAGGTCTGAAAATGGTTTAAAGTAAAGAAGAGATTAGCTGGAAATGAAAGCCCACAATTTTCAGCCCTCTTGAGTAATTCAATTCCAGATCTGTTTGAGTTATGTAGACCTATAGTGTTGTATAACATCTGTTGTACATGCATGGATAGATTTCTATTTCGAACAAAATGATCTTACATTACTTTTGACAAATGAACAATAGTATACGTTAGCTGATATCGCTTCTCCTGTATGTATCCTACCAGAGTAAGGAAGATTCCCAACGCGCTTTAATCCCTCCATAGACTCCACGATTTGAAGCATTGCCTTGTTGTTTGTAAAAACATCAAAATAGATACACACAAATCCTAATTTGGGCGCAAACTGCATAACAAGTTGTGAACAGAAATATCCTAGTTTTTTCCCGCGTTGATTTGACTGGACAATTATGATGGGGTCGGCTGCTCGACCATCTCTGCAAAAACGACTTGGAATAATGAAAAAAGCAGCGATTATAGCAGATCTGTCTTCAGTCAAAACAACAAAGCCGAATCCCTCACAAACTTCTTCCCTGAAATCTTCTTCAGATTCGTACTCATCTATGGCAAAACCGATCCCGTTCTCAGCGTCTACCTTCACCATCCCATACACCTCCGTGACTTGTCCATCAGTCATGTGATCAATCACTGCTTTGTCTCCACTCGGAAGTGACGTTGTTAATGGAAGGAAGTCCAGCCGCAAGTTAATGTCTATTTCAGCCATAAGTGTCAACCTGCTGGAAAAACAAGGAACAAAATCAATAATTTATAATCTATTTAAATGTAAACCGATTAATGGATCGATCGGTCGGACACTATGAAGAGTTCGGAGTTTCAAAATCGATCGATACAGAGGATATCCCTAATCTAATTTGTGCTGGGCGGAAGAGATGCATCCGAAGTGACGCCGATTTCAACTTTGTAGACTGGTCTTTCCTGTTTTTTGTGTTTGTCCCCCCTCCCCCCTTCCCCCTCTCCCCATAAAAGGACAGGAAGTCAGATTCAGACGAAAAGGCGTATGTAAACAGCGAGTTATCTGTGTTAACTACGCTAAATAATGACGGGTACCGGGATCTATATATCCTGATATGTCCTTTTCAAACAAAAATTGTAAAAAAAAAAAAAAATTCAAATAAATAAAATAAAAAAATACGAAGCCTGATCTGACGTATCCTATAAACCTAATCTAACTACGCAGCAAATGATTGGTTTGATTTTATTCATTCATCACAGGTAGGACACATGTAACGTGAATTAAAGGAATGAAGAGTTCAGGTTTTATCCCGGAAGATAAATTAAATTGTATGATTTCGGGTGGGATTAACGTTCCGGAGAACTTGTTCTATCCAGGAAGATTATGAAAAATATAGTCATTTGTGAATGGCGATATAAATGGTTAATTTATCCTTGACTTATTATTTAGTGTTAAATATATTTACAATTATAAAACAAATATAGGCGTTTAATTGTAAACTAGGCTTATAGTGCAACGAGGTAATCTTTTAATTAAGATTGAAAAGGAGAGAGTTAAACTATATGTTTGGGGTAATGGGGAAGGTTATTCCACTCAAGATGGCATTTTTATCTTTATGTAAATGCTTAACGATCCCAAATGTATATGACTTTGCAAGGTTAGAGTGACCGACCGAAAGTCTGCTAGACTCAGGTACCAGCACAATATAGCATAAGCAATATTAACGGTACAGAGTCATCAAGAACGTCTTGTAGATTCAGATTTTTTATTCAAACCAAATTTTAATATTTTCAAACGGTATCAACGTATAAAACGTCTGTCGATATACCTTAAGCTTTCATTTTATAGCTCCTTACCTACACTCATAAACTTTCGTCTACTAATAGTCTAAAACTTTCTCTGGCAACCAGCTATCGAAGTTATGCCGCCATCTTGTTACCTAATTCGCATGCGCCGTCACGACCATCTGGTATAGGGTAAAGTTCTAGGGTTAGAATCCGTGTCACCGACAAAAGACCATGGGAATCGGGTGCACTTAAAATCTCATACTACAGCAGTAAGGGCTATCAAGGATGAACTAAAGTCTTCTGGGATGAAGCTTACCACTGTAGCCAGCGTGTAAACCGGATATTATGTAATCTGAGTGACACCTCAGACATTTGGGATAGATAAAATGACACTTTGGAATGCTAGGATTGTTTGTCTGTTGTTCCTGTTGTTTTTATTCTCTAAGCCAGCACGTTTACTGTTTAGACTGTATAAGTGTTATTGGATTAGATTACTAAATTAATCCTAATTGTTACAGACGATTATGGCAAGTCGCTTTATCACTTCTATCTTTATTCCACATATATCGAATAACTTTTGCTTTTATTTTACTTATGTACAATTCTTTTCCACATATGTAAAATTCCTTTTTACTTATGTTGAAAAGATTTTCAGTTACGTAAAAAAAAATTTCACATAAGTAAAATAAAAAAATTGTTTTACATATGTAGAAATCTTTTCAACATATGTGTAACTATGACGTACTTAAGTTTTGTCTAATCAACATTGATTGCGTCTCGTCTTAACTAACTTATATCTTCATAAAGCCACCTGCATAATCAATGTGTAAAATCTGTAAAGAATTGATTCGAGTTATAACTTATTAAAATATATTTTTGTGGTATGAACATCTCGCTACCTCACAACTTCGCACTTTCAAATAGAGGGCCAGACTAGGTAGCGAAACAAGGCCAAAATAACTTCGCTCCTTCGTCTCGCTGCCTTATCCTCCATTTGAGAAGGCAAAGAAGTGCTATGGGCGTTTTCGGCTGTCATAGTCCCATGATTAAAAAAACAACATGAACTTTGTTCAGCCTCAAGACAGAACAATTGTGGATTATATGTGTCAAGGCGAAGTCAAGCAGGTACAGCAAAACCTTCTGCTTACTATTAGTATAACATCGGGTTTTCAGTGTAGACGTCAAACACTGAACTTGTGGTATAGCCTTGTCAGCAAAATAGGCAAAGCTTTTTAAAAATGTGACGCTTTCCAATGCAATATGTTTTGTTTTGCAAATGCTCTCGGTCCCGCCTAGATGCGAATCCCTATCTTATAGTCAATACACTATACAGTATATAGAGATACGACGTGCAGCTTGTACCAAAACTTTAGAAATAAGGCCTGTCTCTGAATAACTAAAATCTTTGAATCTGCATTACTTAACTACCGCGGAAG
>JARFOD010021466.1:0-10959 GCA_031763545.1 Mopalia muscosa
TGTATTTTTGTCCGTCGTCATATAAGTGAAATACCCTTGAATACGACGTTAAACACCAATCAAACAAACAAACAAATTGTTTTAAAATGTAAATCAATTTCCAGAGTAGATATCAGATAAAAAAATCAACCCTGCTATTATATGTCGTATTACTATTGTGTGACTCCAAAAGATGCTTTTCGAGATTTAACAGGGTCATATTTTATTGAGTTTGTTCAAGTGAGCTTCTAGACTAGTGCTCTCAGAGCTAAAAGGGGAACAGGAAACCGATCTGTTTGTCATGTCTTTGTATTGCAACCTGTGTTTGACCTGTATTTTGTTCTGGTTTTTTTTTTTGTTTTTGTTTTTTTTTTTTTGCTAGTAGTGTTGAGGGTGGTTTCCTCAAGCCATAGGGCTGTCATATGAGTGAAATAACCTTAAGTAGGATGTTAAACCTTAAAAAAAACATACATATTTTATCCTGCTTTTTGTTAACATATATGCTATGGCAGTGGCTTAGTGGTCAGTGTGAGCTTAACAATTCAACTTCTATGTATTGTTCACAAGATTGAGTCTGTCTGTCAACCATCATGTATATGAATGAGTCGCACGATGTGGTTCCGGCAATGGGGTTGGTTTTACGAGGTTTCTTCCAAGATTTTGACTGTAATTTGGCGAGGAACAGCGTGAAAGGACAGTCCATCATCAAATAAGTGAAATACCCTCAAGTACTACAAACCCCAATCAAAAAAAGAAACAAATTATGTTAACTACTGTATCCTTCAGTATAGTACTGTATGGTATGAACATTCAATTAATAAAACCTAAAATGTACTTTTTAATATATACATTTTATGTTAAATTAATTGTTATGTCATTTCTTGTTTTTTTTGTTTTGTTTTTTTTTTACAGCCGACAACTTGCTCTATCCAGCCAAAGTATCCACAGTTCCTCAACAAGATATGGACTAGATGAATTCTTTGAACAGAAAAAATTATGGGGAGAATCAGAAATCGTTTGTGGTAAATTTCAAAATACTAATTATCTTCTTAAAGTGGCTTTCCTTGAAATACCCTGGACTATGAGGTTTAAACCCCCATCAAACAAACCAACAAACAAGACTTGGTTCTCTGGGGAAATTTGTATTATTTGTCTTCTCTTTCCATGATATGTGTGCTAATCTCTCATCTTGTCTTGGTTCACTTCTATTGACTTCAATTGTGTGCCCGTGGCCGTGGCTTAGTGGAAGCGTGTTCGCTTACTAAACTGAACCATGTTTCGATGTACCGTTCATGGGATCGAATCCGCCTGTTGACCATCAGGTATATGAGTGAGACACATGTTGTGGCTACAGGCAATGAATGGGGTGGTTTTTATGAGCTTTCCTCGCTTTTCCCCCGTAATATTGCTAGGTACAGTGTGAAGTGAAAAATCTGTCGACATATAAGTGAAATACCCTTGAGTATGACGTTTATCCCCAAACAAACAAACAGCTGATTGTGTAAGTGATGGAGCAAGGTTCTGTTCTGTTGCCCAGCTGCTAGTCTTGGGGCTTAGGAGCAAAGTGAAGCCAGTCTGTTGGTGATGTGTTCTGTCCTTTGATTGTCCTGTCTCGTTTGTGGCCAGTGATAGATTAGTGGTTTCCTTCATCTGTTGGGCTACATATCCACGTATGAGTGAAATAACCCTAAGTATCATGGCCTTAAACCCCATCAAACAAATAGCTTGTTTGAGGGTGAATTTATTGGTTCCTTTGATTGTCCTGCTTGTTTGCTACCTGTGAAGTGTTTTTCTTCATCCTTTGGAGTGATGCATGATCCCTTAAGAGAAATACCCTTAAGTCGGGTGTTTAACCCAAAGCAAATGAACAAATCACTCGTTTTAACCTACTGCCTTAGGGGAGTATTTTTTCAGTATTGCCATACCCTTTATTGCATGCATTGTGGTGCATTATTTTCCCTTTTGAAATCGTATGACGTTAAACACCAATCAAACAAACAAACAAAATCCCTTCTGAAATCTGACAGTTGTAGCGAGTGCTCTTCCTGAACCGAACATGCTTCCATTTACCGTTCATGGGTTCGAGTCCGGCTTTTGACCATCAGGTATATGAGCGAGTCACATGTTGTGGCTCCGGCAATCGCGGGGGTGGTTTTTATGATGTTTCCTCCCGGTTTTCAACCGTAATAAGGCAGTGTACAGTGTGAAGTGGACAATCCGTCGTCATATAAGTGAAATACTCTTGAGTACGACGTTAAACCCCAATCAAACAAACAAACAAACAAACTTACGAAAAAAAAAAAAAAAGAATAAGCAAGCAATAGTACTTTCTTACAAGTTTCATGTTTTAAAGACAAATAGTCTTGCGAGTGAAAGTTAGAATTATTTTGTCCGTTGACCCTATTTCAATATGGAATTTTATTTTACCAAACGCCACAATATTGATCATTTGAGCTATTAAATTAATGAAAAACGTGTCTATTTATTTTCTAAATCCTAGGGTTTGCAATATGTTGACTAGGCATTTTAGTTTTAGAATTGTTATGTAAGTAGTACACATGTGTTTTGAAAACAAATTCCCGCTTCTCTATGAATTTCGGCTTGGTCGAGAATATTACCGCATGGCAGTCCAGTGAATTGCGACAAACGGGTGTAAGTCTGCGGTATCTCAAAGCCTCTAATGACGGTATTAACTTCTGACACCCCGTACTCACTCATTTAACTACTGGGAAGGCGTTCGAGACACACGAACCACACGTCCCAGTCGCGTGTACTCTTTCAAAGGAGACAATAGAATAAATGACCCCAACATAGCGGAAATTATATAGTTTGCCACGCCCATGTTTAAATTCTGACTTCACACCTGGCGTGACCGTCAACATATCCTAATGAAAGCATCAACGCGTGGCATTGTTACCAGGTAATTATTGACTTGAGTTGTCAAATTTCTCAGGTGTCAAACAAACCCCTGAAGCAAATAGTATACACACAGGTATATACATATGTAAATGTTTACCAGTATTTCATCGGTTACCTACGTGTAATACCACAGACTACCAATATGTTTGGCTGTAACCTACGTGTATTACCACAGACTATCAATTTATTTGTTACCTAATTGTATTTCCACAGATTCCCAATATGTTTGTTTGCTACCTACGTGTTTAACGAGAGACTATCCATATTTTTGTCAGTTACCTAAGGGTTTAACCACAGACTACCAATATGTTTGTCTGGTACCTAAGTGTATTACCAAAGACTACCAAAAATGTTTGTCTGTTGGCTATGTGTTTTACCAAAGACAATCAATATGTTTGTCTGTTACCTAACGGTTTAACTACAGACTACCAATAAGTGTATACCTAAGTGTATACGAGAGACAAGCAATATATTTGGCTGTTCTCTAAGTGTATCGCGACAAATATACAGATCTAAAGGTCTTTTGCAAAGAATTTTAAAAAATCTGAACTCCTTGTTCACTTCTGGCTTATAATGGATGAGTGTTTCCATCAAAGAGTTCCATCAACTCTGGTCCACATGCACTGTATTGGAATGACCTTAAAATAACAGACCAAACGGTATGCAGTTGATTACAGGGAAAGGAAAAGCACTGCATTTTTTGAATTTCTATTTCGAATTTCTTTCTTTGTATGTAAAATATCTAGTGACCATAAAGCTTACTAGTTCATTAAATATGAACGGACATACGAATTAATGGATGAGAAAGAGTTTTTGTTTTTTCTTATAATACAACTAAAGTCGAGAATGACATTAACTTATTCGGAAATAAAATAACTTGTTTTTACTATTGTATTTATTATTTTATTGGCAAACCATGCATCCAATAAGATTATTTGCAAGAAAATAATGATTCCAATTCCATATCAACGATTGGATTTTCCTAATTTAAATCTTCATGGTCAAACCATTACATTTTTTGCCTCTAATCGTTTTGTAAATTAAACAAAATGATATACAGTACATGTATTTAGCGCGGGAGAGAAGAAAAATAGTGATGGTTTTGTACCGAAACGGCGATTGCAACAAATACAACTTCTAATCTACAAAAATATCTAGACTTCTCAGAGAAAAAAAAAAGATTTTTGCATAAAATTAAAACAATATTGTGTTGCATGATAAATGACAGTGCTTTAACAATTTAGCTTTAAGCTGTATATCTAATACGTGTTGTTTTAATTTCTGAATGAAGCCTGATTAAAAACGCTTTCCCTCTAACCTCCTGTAAAAAAATCTCAGCATCAAACAAGGCCTATCGTGTCGTGGTTAGCGAGCAGGCACCACGTCCAGGCGAATACACATTTTCAAATTATAGATAGATAGAATATCTTTACTTTCAAACTCGATAAACTACAATAGGCATGCGCCTCTTTTCATGCAGGTTGAGATAGAAAACGAGTTATAAATATTTAAAAAAATATAAACAACCCATAGAAATTAATATGAGACTTGACATTTTAATAAAGTAAATGTTACCCCCTTCCATGCAGCAACCCTCTTTTTTGTTCTTTAAATGATGGTTAAATGTTTATCTTGATAATAAATGACATCTTGATAATAAATAAATAAAAGAAAAGAAAAATTGGAAAGAAAATTGATACCAATTGTATAAACGAATTTAATATATTAACAATGAGCTATGTACAAATAATATGTAAATATTATTTTGGGGGCAGTGGGTCAACTGGTCAAAGTCATGACCCATGTTTTGATATTATTTCTTTCCCTGCTTTCGTATGACAAGAAAGATTGAATGGACCAATCATTTTTTGTAATTTCGAATGATAAAAATCAGTATAATTTTATATACTGTAGCATCAACGAAGATTATATTCATGGTAGTGTTATCTGTTGTGGATTTGTTCAAGAAACGTTTATGGATTTTCTATAAAATATAACGGTACAAAATAAATGGTACTTTAAATAAACAATTTACAGCGGTGGCGTTTATTGTATAGGGTCTAAGGACTTGATACCGTTAACATGGAAATGTAAAGAATTGCCGGATGGATTGTAAGCGAGTTGGAAGAGACGTTCCGCGAAATTCATACTTGTGAACCGTCTGCCAAGTGAACAAATCGATCTGTGGAAATGTGAGAATAAAGGGTCCACCAGACAAAATCCCCTCTTTACGGGAAGGGTAATCCTAGTTAAGAGGGGGGCCTTGTCGACCACTAGGCTACCCAGACCTGTTCTCTCAAAAAAATATCACACCTATTTGCGGGGCCGTATGGAATAGAGAGAGAGAGCAGTATGGAATTCACGGATGCATTTATATACATCTCTACTATCAACCATATACGATTTAATAAAATATTCGCTTGTTAAATTAAATACACCGTCCTACGACATACCGACTTCATTCCGCCAATTTATTTCCCAGCATAGCACGTGTTTATTATTCCTTATTTGGTGAATAAAGAACAAAATCTCTGCTGTCTTGTTTTGCACCAGTCTAATCGGAACGAGATTTATATCAGCTCCCTGGTCGTTTTTAAATTTTATGTGTGGTTGATTAATGTTTTGATCAATACTTACCTTACCGGGAGGATCACATTCGTTTAAAGGTGTGTAATATATTTGTAATGTAAAAAACGAAAAATTTGATGGCCTCCATTGGTGGGTGAACTCTGTGTAACAGAAAAAGTATTGATAAAAGAGACTATTTTTTTATTTTATACTTTTGTGTAAGTAGAAATTACGCCGTTTCATATAGGCTTACTTGATCATTATCCCCTATAGGCCTATAGAACTAAGCCTTAATAATGTAAACCTCGTAACAGATATTACTTTATTCTGTTCATTTCTCTTACAAAAAAATTATATCAATTTATAAATTGTAATATGCTCTTCATATCCCTTATACGTGATACCAACTTTGCCGAACATAAAATATGGTGTCGATGTGTTCGGGTTTCAAATGGCATTATTTCTAAGGACGGATTTCTGAACAAGGGGAGATAAATTTTATCAATAATCTTGTTTGGTTAATGGCACTTATCTCCCTTTCACCACGGTATTACGAAAGAAGAATATTCGACAAATACTTGTACCATGTTTTATTTCTTCCTTTTTAAATAAATCAAATTTATTTTACAGATACATGTCATATTCCATAAAAAAAAACCCTTTTTATTCCAGAACTAATCACATTTATATTCGCTATTACTCCTTTAATCATCACAAAGATATGATTTTTTTTTTTAAACTTAAACACAGTGGTTAGCCTACTAATAATCCTTTATTCCATTGCCATAAGTGTGACACATTTTACCAAACATCAAATCACTTAGAAAGACAGTACATTTGTGTTCTCAGCAAATTAGATCTGACTATAAAACTGAACCATATAAGCATTAAGCCTACAATTTTGAAAAATACAAATATTTGAAATATTAAATTTTCTCACAGTATTGACATTAATTAGATAATGTGAATGTCATTATTTGGAGACGCTATGTCGACAGGGATTGATAAAGAGAAGGATTTATTATGTGCCACAATACATTGTGTTTGAATAAGACAGAGTTAGGAATGGAGAATCAGTCGTCATACGAGTTAAATATAAGGACGTTCAACCCCAATCAAAATCATAATTGTGTTTAGCCCAGTACATTGCTTCTTAAATACTAACCTTGAGAATATTTATCAGAAAACAAATAACAACTATAATAGCATTTAATAGAGGAGAATTGAAGGAAAAGAAGACTGTTTTATACATTTTGCCATGACTCTGTTTCAACAGGTCATGAGTTATACGACGTTATTCATTTCTGCTGCAACCCATTGCATCAATTAGATGATCTATTAGTTTGTCTGTTTAATAGACTTTCTTCTATCGGTTAATCAAATTTGTCTCGGTCTTAATCAAATCGTTAGCCAATTTAGGTAATGGAACTCTGCTCTAACACATTTAACTAATCTGACAACAAAGCATAGGCGGGTCCTTTGCTTTAATTTATTTATCTTATTTTTGTTTAATTTTGTTACCTACACGCACTATTACACATGTGACAGCACACTTAGGGAGATACGGCGGGTCGTTGGTAACATTAAGTTTGCGTTGAAATGAAAAATGCAAAAGCGTTGCCGGTTATACCTATACGTGAATTTAAACTCCCCAATAAAAGTAATATTGGCTTTCAATGAAGAGAAAAAACACATCTTAAAGTAATTATATTTAAAGAAAACTATTGTGTAAGATATACACCAATAAAATAAAGTAAGTGAACAATAAATCATTTCAACAACAATTAAAACCGAATATTGAAGTATTAGCACAAATTACCCTCCGCTACTTGATTTAATTGAGTTTCATTGATTAAAAGTTGATTAAAATAAAGTTTACACATAACAATACATCCTTATTGATTTTCTTGTATTTCACTCCATGCATTTTTGTTGGGATTTTTCAGAAAACTTATTTTAGTAATAAACTGATGAATATAAAAGTCTCTCCGAGTAGTCGTTTAAACGAAATGGTGATGGAACATAAACTATATTGCTCTGCCATAATATTCCATGTATAGAAGTATGAGAGAGCCATATGAGAAAGTATATAGTTGTACCGTTATTAAGAGTTAGTTCTTCATTATTTTAAGTAGAAGTGTCTCGTTATTATGAGACAGTATATTCTTTTATAGTATTTTAGTTAGCTCGTGTTTTTTTTTTATAGGTTAACGTTTCTCGTTATTATATGAGATAGATATGTGAGTATCATAATGAACAGTTAGTTCGTCACTAAAATAGTAGTGTTCTTTGGTTATTATGAGTAGCAGTATAGAGGTATCTTGTCATTACGAGACGGTATATACTAGTACCGTAATTAAGTTAGCTATTGTTATTAAATATCAAATTATCTAGATATATTAGATAGTATATACCAGTACCGTTATCAGTTATAATTCTTCGTAATTATAATTAGAAATATCTAGTTATTGTGAGATGGCCTACATTAGTACCGTAAGTAGGAGTTAGTTCGTCATAATTATGGTAATCGACGGAGAGAATACAGATGAAGTTTGAATTTTTAAGTCTTATGACCGTTGCCAATATAATGATTTAGATAATCACTTTAAATTACAACCGTTGCAGAAAAACGAAAGTTCTTGGATATCATGTATTGATAAGTGTATATGATTGACCTGTTGTCTTACGTCTATGTTTTAATGTTCCACAGAGACAAACACGGTCCCCTTCATCATTCAGAGTACTTGTTAGTAGGATTAATTTTCACAAGAACTCTGCATTGATAAGATGGGTGCACTGTTTTAAAGTCTGAAATGACTCATTAATAGATCTATCTTTACCAAAGTAAACTTTTAACCATTTTACCAGACCACTTTGTTTTAATGAAAACTAGAAAAATGTTTATCTGTAATAAACCAATTTAAAGGATTATTGTATTATATTTCCTATATATGCATTATTTATATTTAAACTAGTTTACATATTCCCGTTATTATATTAATATATTTATTTTCTCCTGTATTGTCATTAAAAAATCTAACTATGATTCTGTAAATTGGTTAGAAACCCGCAGTCAAATCATGACATGCCAGCTAAATTGAAAACTCCCCTATAGACGACATTAACAACAGACAAATACAAGACAGGACAACCATAGGGCGCAATACAAAAGGATCGGTTTCCTATGTACTAGTAATCGTATGTGAAACACTCCTCACTTTTGCCTCAAATGTTTAATCTAATTGGACATCTGAAGGAAGACACGCCCACACTGTTCTCTTGCTGGAGCCTTTTTATAGTGTGGGCGATGGATATCCTTATTGTCTAAAACACTCCTACTATCATCTGGTAATCGTCGGGTGAATATTCGAGAGACGATACATTCAACATTATCTGGTAATCATTGGGTTAATACTCGGAAGTCGATACAATCAACAACCATCTGGTAATCATGAGGTGAAGACTCGAGAGACGATACATTCAACAACCATCTGGTAATCATTGGGTTAATACTTGGAAGTCGATACAATCAACAACCATCTGGTAATCATGAGGTGAAGACTCGAGAGACGATACATTCAACAACCATCTAATAATCAACAGGTGAAGACTCGAGATACGATACACCCAACAATCAGAGACGATACACCCAACAATCATCTGATAATCATCAGGTGAAGACTCGAGAGACGATACATCCAACAATCGTCTGGTAATCATGTGGTTAAGAATCGAGAGACAATACATTCATGATCATCTAATAATTATCGGGTGAAGATTCGAGAGACGATACATTCAGCACTCATATGGAAATCATGTGGTGAAGATTCGAGAGACGATACATTCAGCACTCATCTGGAAATCATGAGGTGAAGATTCGAGAGACGATACATTCATGATCATCTGGTAATTATCCGATGAAGACTCGGGAGACCATACATTTAACACACATCTGGTAATCATCGGGTGAAGACTCGAGAGACCATACATTTAACAAACATCTGGTAATCATCGGGTGAAGACTCGAGATACCATACATTCACCAACCATCAAACATTAATCACGTGAAGATTCGAGAGACGATACATCCAACAAACATCTCGTAATCATGTGATTAAGACTCGAGAGACGATACATTTATGATCATCTAACAATCATCGGATGAAGACTCGAGAGACAAAACATCCAACGATCATCTGATAATCATCTGGTGAAGACTCGAGAGACGATACATTCATGATCATCTAACAATCATCGGATGAAGACTCGAGAGACGATACATCCAACAATCATCTGGTAATCATGTGGTTAAGATTCGAGAGACGATACATTCATGATCATCTAACAATCATCGGATGAAGACTCAAGAGACGATACACCCAACAATCATCTGGTAATCATGTGGTTATGATTCGAGAGACGATACAATCAACAAACATATGGAAATCATGAAGTTAAGATTCGAGAGACGATACAATCAACAAACATCTGGAAATCATTAGGCGAAGAATCGGGAGACGATACATTTAACTAACATCTGTTAATCATCGGGCGAAGATTTGAGAGATGATACATTTAAAAGACATCAAATAACCATCGGATGGAGACGATACATCCAACAAAATCTGGTAACCATGAGGTGAAGATTCGAGAGACGATACATTCAACAAACATCTGGTCATCATTGGGTGAAGATTCGAGAAACGATATGTTCAACACACATCTAGTTACCATCAGGTGAAGATTCGAGAGAGGATTCATTCAACACACATCTAGTTACCATCGGGTGAAGATTCGAGAGATGATACATTCAACAACCATTTAGTTATGATCGGGTGAATTTTCGAGAGATGATACATCTAACAAAATCTGGTAACCATGAGGTGAAGATTCGAGAGACGATACATTCCAAACATCTGGTAATCATTGGGTGAAGATTCGAGAAACGATATGTTCAACACACAACTAGTTACCATCGGTGAATATTAGAGAGACGATGCATTAAACAACCATCTAGTTATGATCGGGTGAATATTAGAGAGACGATACATTCAACAACCATCTAGTTATGATCGGGTGAATATTGGAAGGACGATACATTCAATAATCATCGTGTGAAGATTCGAGATACGATCTTTTGAACAATCATCTGGCAGTTATCAGTCGGCAAATGGAGAAGGTACATTCAACCAAATGATGTGGAACCAGCTCACACACAAACTCACAGATTCATATGGAGAAAAAAGATCAGAGACTTAATAACACACAAGGCTCACATTAATGTTTCCATATATTGACAGTTATCCAAGTAGAACAGGTCGCCAAACACGCAGAAATGTGCAGACCTTTGTCAACGTGTGGCATTAGATGCCCGGTAAAAACCTTTGTCAAAGTGTCGCGTAAGATGCCCGGTGAAAACCTTTGTCATAGTGTCGTGTTAGGTGGCTGGTGGAAACCTTTGTCAAAGTGTCGCGTTAGATGGCCGGTAAAAAC
>JARFOD010021477.1:0-10958 GCA_031763545.1 Mopalia muscosa
TTCCACCGTAATAAGGCTGTCGTCATATAAGTGAAATACCCTTGAGTACGACGTTAAACACCAATCAAACAAACAAACCAATTTACTGTTTACCGTATCGAGTCCATCTGTCGATTATCAGGCATATAAGTGAGTCTGTGGCTCCGGCAATGGCGGGGTGATTTTTAGAGGGTAAATAAGGCAACGAACAGTGTGAAGTGGACAATCCGTTGTCATATAAGTGAAATACCCTTGAGTTCGACTTTAAACCACAATCAAACAAACAAACAAACCTCATTGAAAATCCAGGATCATTTTGCCATAAACCTTCATAGCTAAGATAAATAGAGCACTAGGCCGTGCTACCCAGAGACCCAAGTTGAAATTCCAGTGGAGTAGAGCATAATTTTGTTTCTCTACAATAAAAAAATATCTTTGATGTAGATCAATGAAATTTTGCTTGCGTCCACAGATATACATGTATGTATGCTTGTACTAACTGCTGTTATGTGTAAACTGCTATATAATTCATGTATTCTAAATCATTACAGCTTTACCCCTATGAGAAGTTGAAGATCACTAATTTTGATCTGCCAAGAGATGTGGATATCAACAGATTAGAAGTAAGTCATAGATAAGTTGTTTATTCATATACATGTACATGCAGTTACATGTACATAAAAGGCCTCTTCATGTCATAAACAAGAAATGTAATTTCAGAATAGTTAAATAACAAACATTAAAAATTACAAACCTGATAATTTTGCTATTAACTTATATTTGAATCTTTCTCATACCATTATCATCAGGAAGCTTCCAGCAGACACTTTCATTTGACTTTGGGTATTTTTTTATTGTAAAATGATGCAAATTATGGAAGTTTAACATGGAAAGACATCACTTACGGTATAAATTTGTCTTACAAATTTTGTTAAAGTGTGCCCTGTTGCTCTTGCTTCTTGTGCAGAAGCCACCTGTACATGTAGGTGGTTGGGCGAGAGATTCCCGTCCCTCTCCGACCTAAGGGGCGATATGAAACATGAATTTGGGATGTTTTTCTATTGCATCATGTGACTGTCATGCCTCATCTTTGTTTGTTGCCAGTGTTGTCAAGGTGGGTTTCCTTCACCCATTGGGCTGGCACTGTCTAACTACAATGTCAGATAACGGACCATCCTTTGATATTTTGCTCCAAAGTGGGTTGCTAGATGGGAGCTAACGGTTGCCCTGGTCCTTTTAAAGCTAGGGGGCAACCAGTATGCAATCTGTCTTCATATGGTCTTGTGATTGTCCTGCAGGTGGTTGGAGGGAGCTTCATGTTGCCCTGGTGCTCTGAGAGCTAAAGGGGAACAGGAAGCTGATCTGTTTGTGGTGTCTGTATTGCGTCCTGTTTTTGTCCTGTATTTGTCCCCTGATGTCTCTGTTTCTTTGCCAGTTGCGTCAAGGGTGGTTTCCTTAACCCGTTTAGTTGACACATTGTCATATTGAGTAGGACGTAAAACCCCAATTAAACAAACAAACAATGTATTCATTTATTGCAAGGGGAATCAAGGGAGATTTCCTTCACCCATTGGGCTGGAACGCAATCATATTAGTGAAATAACCTTAAATGTAAGTATGACGTTAAACCCCAATTAAACTAACAAACCAATTTTAGTTTATCTTGTTTTTGTTTGTTTTCAGATCCACTTGTCGAAGGAGGAATTTCAAGAGATTTTTAACATGAAACATGAAGAATTTTACAAGATGGCAGAGTGGAAGAGGAATGACATTAAACGAAGAAATAAACTTTATTAAAACAAGTTTAACTTATTAGGTTTAACAATTGGATCTTGTCGAGAAAACCTTGCTGCACTAGTGTAGGTAATACACAGTTCAAAACAAGTTTTGGTCTGTAATCATGCTTGAGTAATTTCACCATATGTTATCCAGATAATGAAAATGATTGGATTTGATTTAGGAAGAAATTAGAAATTTATCTCCAATCAAGCTTGGAGAATATTGTTTCATGAGTGCGTCACAACATGAAAGAGATTGCTTATTGTTTACAGTGCATAGTTAAAGCTGGTAACAAGATATGACATGTGCAAAAAATTTATATCTCCAATCATGCTTTAGTGACTTCGAAATCAATGATTGGATTAGGTCAGGAAGTAATTGATACATGTTTTCTTTACATTGTAAAAGTGGATAACACATGCAATTAAGTCATTTATCTCTAATCATGCTTAAGTGATTATCAACTTTTCTTTGCCATAGAGAATACGCATTTTACTGTGGTCAGGCCCATCAATATTGGTGCAATTTAAAATGTTGAAGAAAAGCTACAGTTCATGTGGACAGCAAAGTTATATTGAAATACTCCCTAAATGGACAGCTCTGGGAATGGATTAGATTTTGAAAAGGTAACAATGGTATGCATAATCCTATTGTTGTTTATGTTACATTAAACATAAATGGCCATAAACATGATATGACTGGTTGGACAGAGTTTCACCTTTTCCTGTGGCTCTTAAGAGTTATTAGGCAACACAATGCCCATGTGTATGTGTTCTCTTCATATTGCATCTTGTAATTAGCCTGGTGCGTGTTGAGCTAAGACGCAACAGGAACCTGTTCTGTTTAAGGTGGATTTAATTGTCATGTTTTGTCGGTGTTTGTTGGGTCACGATTACCCATTGGACTGGTATGCTGTCATAGGAGTGAAATATTAAACGTGTCAAACAGACTCTGAAACTTTTCTTTATAATGAAGTTAATGTCATTATGAGAGGATTGCTACAATTAGTTCAACTTGCTAGAAGTCTGCATTTCTTGGCCATGCTTGTAAAAGTAAACTATTTTTCATTAAATGTGGTGATTTTTCAGTGAAGTTGTCTTCTAGACACGCATATGCAAAAGTGTAAATAGCTTTCTATGTTGTGTGTTTTTTACTCAGTCACCAATTTTCCCCCAAATTGTTTTCTACATTTTTAAAATTGGTCAGTTATTTTGGGGACAATTGAGAGCCTTTGACATCACTAGCTAAAAAGCTTCCACATTTATTTTCATATTTTTGTCTCTAAGTTTATGTGTGTGCTTTGTGCCTTGCTGTCATCACAAAAAATGAAAACTAAAAATGACCACTGTATGCATAGAGATATTAGAATATATCGAGTGTTGCATATATGAAGCACAAACCAACTGATGATTAAGTTTAAATTTACAAGTAGAATATTAACTAATTTTACTATATGGTTAGAATTTATCAATCTGAACTTCTGTTTGTATTTAAGGGAATTAGGTTAGTAAACTTAGATCATACTTTGGTAAACCAATGTCCATGGATAGGATAAAAAGCTTACGTACAATTGGTGCAATTTTAATGATTTTTTTCTATATGCTTACCATTATAGTTTTTAATTTATTTTCAGATTTTCTCATTTTGCTTGCTGTTTTTTTTTTTGGCATAAGCAAATGTATGTAGGCACTAAATTAAATATGCATACATAGACTAGCCATTTTTTATGACATCACTTTATACTCCTTGATTTTATGTAAAATATTGTAAATTTTTTTTATGTTTGTTGAAGTTCATGAGATGCTTAATATAGTCATAGAGTAATTTTGTTTATAATTGTCAAGCAAATAAATATTATTTTAATAGTATTTCACCATATTAATTAATATGGATTGTTTTTTTATTGATGAAACTTGTTTTTAATTGTCATTTTTGTTAGTAATATTTTATGGCATAATATGGATAAAGGGGGTAGAAGTTGATGAAGTTTAGATACATATCGGGTATGTTAGTGATAGTATAAGTTGTCGATGTATTTTGTTAGTTTGAAGTGAAATTGTTTTAAACAAATGTTTTGTACAGTTTTTTTATATTGTTAATTTTGTAGGCCTTATTTTCCATAAAAAGGAAATAACATAGTTTTATGACAATATTTTTTTACAGCATTTTTTGGTACTGCAAACATAACATGGAACTGGATGTACATGTTAGTTTTGGTTCATTCTTTTCAGCCATAAAAAAAATTGAATGTAACCATTCAATCTGGCCTTTTGTTGAATTTTGTTGTTATAACATACACTGCCTTATCAAGTAGTTACAAACGCATTATTTAATTTTCCGTAACATTAAGTTTTTTCTTTTTAACTATGTATTTTAACATGTAGAAGCTAAATATATAGAAATAATAAATTTAATTTACCTTAATTATAATGTATTTTATTTACTTAGTGGCAATGATTGAGGTATGCCTACCTTTAAATTCCTTCAATAGTTATGTCAGTTATTAAAAAAAAAAATTGTGGACTATTTTTTTAAATGGCATTATTGGTTATCATTAAAAAATATCCATAACTGGTTTTTATACTGGTTTAATTTAATCCAATATTATCAATGGTATATCATGTGATTTGATTTTACGGCATTTATAAATTCTGAATGACATGCTGAGAACAAGGAAAATATGTCCAATAATGTATTAGCAATTCCTACACTGTACATGCTGACTATTCACTAGTGCTCTTTGATCTAAGGTGTTCATTTTAGATCCACTAAGTCTTGCTGAAGAATTTTCCCACTGTCAACTTTACAGGAACATAAGTTTTAGAATGGAGCATTGCTATTTAAGTCTCATAATATATACTAGTCGTCTGGCTAAGAGCAGTTTGTTTGCAAGTCTTCATTTAGCACTGGAGGAAAATTAACTTTTCAACATTATGGAAACACGTCAAATCTTGATTGTGCTAGTGTGAATTATTGTTGGAATACACCACAGTCTTATCATGAAATTTGAAATTCACTCAAGCACAGCTTAAAATACCAATCAATTAATCGATCAATCAATCTGTCACATTATGATTATCTTGCTGTTAACTGGTTGTATATTAACTGGCATTCTGAAACTATGGCATTAAACACCCATAAGATTTTCCCCATGCTTCATTTTACATCCAGTGCTTGTACGTATTTGGTTCTTTGTTACTCATTGGTATAGCATTCTATTTATTGAATGAAATGGACTTAGTTCCAGGTAAAACCCAAGCAAAATATCCCAAACACTGTTTATAAATGTCACTTCACTGGTTATAAAATTACCATTCATATAAATGTATATTTATACATATAGGCTTCATCGCTATAAACATATTGAATCAAGGATTTAAATGTTTGATAAGCTATCAATGTAGTCCTTATTTAGCAGTGATCAACTAACACAACATAAAAGCAGTTGATTGAATATTGATCTAATTGTTTCCATGCATAATGCTCTATAGATGTTAACTTTGAAGGTGATTGGTGCTTCAATCAATGATAAAATGTGATCTGTATTTTCATTGGTTAACTTGAATCATTCAAAAAACTGGATTTGATCGATTTGTTTGGAGTGGAAACTGACATTCGGTATTCATTAAAAATTTGTCCATTTTGCATTATTTGTGCTGTATGTTAAACTAAAACACCATGCTTTGGAATCCTCTGTCAATAAAATATATGAAATTAATTAAAGTTTGTTTTTCTTGATGGAGTTACACAAACCTTGACCAAAACTATATGGTTAGAATTTTTTTTTCTGACCTGGGTTCCTATAACTAGAACATTAATGTGCAGTAGGATAGACCCCTCCGTTGGCCAAGCATTTGCAGAGCTATGAGGCAAACTGGTGCCCATCTATTGTGGAGTTCTCGTTTTGGTTTCTTTCACCTGTTCAACTGGCATATGTTAATTATGAACTGGAGACTGCCATGATACACAGATATTTGAAGGTTACCCCAACTTCATGGTATCTATCTATAATATATTCTGGCCTAGCCTCGTATGCTAGATTTCTATTGGCAGCATACACCCAAAAATTATGGGATCCCAGTCTTTTAGCGATGCTCTATTGCACAACAGTCCCGTGTATCTGTTTGATAGTTCTTTTCATACATCTTCAGACTCAAGATTGTATTTAAACAGTCGCTGTCTTACCTACGTGCCTATCGTACAGCTGGTCTGTCTTGAAAACCTAATTGATTGTTGATCATTACAAAATAAGGCTGAAAGAAATAGAATGACTGGATTTGGATATTATTTAAACTGAACAGAAACCCGCTTTTTAGATCTTTTGTTTCGTGTGTTTGTCGCCAGTTGTGTTGAGGGTGGTTTCCTTCACCCACTGGGTTGGCACACCATCACATGTATGGAATAACCCTAAGTAGGGTGTTCAACCCCTATCAATCAAACAAACAAAACAAAAGCAATTATTGGGTTGTCCGTTACCTATGATGGCTGGAGGGATCAATCTTATAATTATCCAGCCAACATCTGTGTCCGATATACAGTTTGAACAGGTCTGTATCCTACATATTAAACAGTTCCTGGCAAGTTGTATTATTTTGAGGAAATAGAAGTTAGGTATGGCAATTTATGAAGGAAATGAGTAAAGGAACCCACCCTCGACCTTCCTACCAACAAATCACAACAATCTAAATGACAATAAGAAGTCATCACACAAACAGATTGGCTTATTGTAGCCCCTTAGCTTGATTGATTGATTTGTGTTTTACGCCATGCTTAAGGGTATTTCTTTTATAAGAGGGTGATGTATTCCAACAGTAATTGACACTTCATTGTAGCACAACCAGGATGTGAAGTGTTTCCATAATGCTAGAAAGCTAATTTTACTCCAGGCTAAATAAAGACATATTTGCTTCTCTTCAAACAAACAGCCCTTAGCCAGAGGGCCCCTTGGGTTTGAGATCACCACAGCCACAGAGCCAAACATAATTCAACAAACAAAGGCATCACAGGAAAATACAGAATGCAATACGGACACCACATACAGATAGGCTTCCTGTTCCCCTTTAGCTCTGAGAGCACCAGGGCAGCATCAAGCTCCCTCCAAACACCCTCCACCTTTTCAACATTGATGTTTATTTAATCGGGGTTAAGCACACTTAATGTTATTTCACTCACATGAAGGCACACCATCCAAATGGGTGAAGGAAACCACTGGCAACAAACAAAGACAAGACAGAACCGGACAAATGCAGCTGTCTAGGACAATCACAGCCAAATAGCCCTGAAAGTTGCAGGGCAACAGGAAGCTCCCTCTTAAACCTTCGTGGTATTAAATATTTACAGAGAAAACAAGGACATAAAATAACAAGCACGCTGTTGCATATCATTTTAAAATAAAGGTTTATTGAATGAATTTTCAGTCAAACATAATCCATACATACATCATAGAAAGCTTTGCTGAACAAATCTTTTTTCCACAAAATGTACATACACAGCAAAATGAAAATTGGCATACAGCCTGCAGCACTTGTACATATACTAAAAAAACATCCAATGAGAAAACGAAAGTAGCAGAACTTCATGCCAAGATGTAATACTATAAGGTCTTGAATAACATATGTGCAGAATGATCTGGCTGCTAAGAGTTTGTCGGTATGTTCTTAGAAGGTTTTTTTTTTGTTTGTGTTCACGACATACATCAATTTGAGAAAATTTAGGAAAATCTGCATTCTGCATTTAAGGAAATGGTAAACCTTATTTTTGAACTAACTCTGTTCCGACACTAATAAATATGAAAGGGACGAAACTAGTTTTTGAAATGCAGATTTCACTTTCAAAGTTCTCGATTGCTCATACAGTCATGTGTCAAACACAAGAAACAGACAAAAGCTGTTAATTGACTTAAAAACATATTTTAATTATCCAACACTTTAAAGTTAGGAGACTGTTTGGGGACGCATGTCAAACTGTGGGTCAAGTGTGTAATGAGTTTGACCCACTGTATCCAGAAAGTATATGTTTGCTGATTCGTTCAGATTTTCACCTGTGGCTCAACTGAAATTAACATAAGGGGCTTTGGTTATTTCCACAAAATGACACATAATTAATAAAAGTAAAATAAACCAAAATTAAAACTGAGGTGATTAAAAAGATTGCCTAAATTTAAGAACTTGTTAAATAAAATAAAACCGCGGAAAATCACTGGTCTTGTTAAGACACTTATAAAAAATAAATGATACAATAACATAATACATATTGAATAAAGAGAAAAGTGGTTTAAAACGTTTTCAAAGTTTTAGAAGAAAAAAAGAAAACAAAATTGTTTCAGTTGTTTCAATCAAGAACCTAGAACAGATCTATGTGGTAAGGAGTGAAAAAGCCAATTAAAGGAATAGGGAGTTCGATGTAACGTGTCTTATGAATAATTTATTGCACGAGAAACCAGCAGAAATTTATAGGTTCAACAGAAAGTATAACTTTGTTAAAATTTATAGCATAAACATGTGCCTAAAATTTACCTGCTGCGATTTGATACCTCTGGGGTACTTGGTTGCGCAATAATTCAGTTTAATTTATTTCCAAAATATTCTATACAAGAAGCCATCGAAAGGTCAGAAATATCATCGAAAGGTTGTCTTATATGTCCTCATGGGATAAAAAATAAACAAAATAAAAGACCAATTTATACATAGCAGCCAATGAAAAGCACTCAAGATGGTAAATTTTAGTGAAAAATCATAAATAAGTCAATTAAAAACATAAACTAAAACAAAATCGGACAATATGTTGTCACGATGCAGAGTTATTTCTCCCATCTTAAAAGCGCAATTGTTTAACGGACAAAAAACATCGTTCTTTTATATCTGGAAAAGGAATTGTTTGAATTGCTGGGAGACCAAAATTTTAACTAACAAGATATACAATAAATTAAATGAAGAATTTCAAATTGATATGCAATAAAGTTACAAGGAAACAAAATAATTATCATACACTTGTCATCTCTTTTTTTTAAACACTGATGCTATTGTTTACAAGTACTTCTTGTTATTACAAATATTTCCTAAGACTTTTTTTCGATTTATTCTAGTAAGTGACACTTAATTGGCAATACATTCTTTTTTTCTTCTTATACATGTACCTGCATTTTAAATTTTTAAGCTTTCTTGATTATTTGAAAGAATCCTATTTTTTTCCTGCATATACCTGTAGTTTTAAGTTTTTTGGTTTCTTCTTCATATGTCCACACACATTTTCTTTAAGCAATCCATTTAAATAATTTTAATTGTTATGTAATGGATAATGCTATTACCCCAGCCATGCCCAGAGCATGACAATCAATTATTTTACAAAGCCATTGAAATTCATATGCGTAAGTTGTTTTTATTTTTTCAATTAATTGGCAGCACATAAAGTTCTTTAACCATTTTATCCTCTGACCTGATTAAAATCCTTACCATGACACCTGCCTTTTGAGCTTTAGCTGAATAGGAGTTGAGTATTTATATGTGAAATTCTCAATCTAAATTTTAAAAAAAAATTGTAGAAAAGATGAGCATTATGAAGTGCGCTAATTTGGCTGATTTAGAAATCGCACACAAAATCCTGTCATAGCTGTAGCTACCTAACATTTGTTCCTCTATCAAATCTTATAATTGTATTAATCAAATCAGAATTCATCCTTACAGACATTCTGAAATACATTAAGAATTATCGAAAACATCACAAAAAACTCCTTATCAAGCTGGAGCTGTGAATAATAATAAATCACCGATAAATGTAACATCGAGGAAAACGGGTAACAAAAGTGACATTTTACGTGGAATATACTTAGAACATGAATAAAATCTTGTGGAACCTCGACACAAAATTTTTTCTGGAGGTCTGGAAGTGAAAGGAAGTTTCCAAACATCTGCTTTCACTTTCCATTGGCCTGGCTGTTTGGAATGAATTCAGGAGCGTTTGGGTTTAACTTACTGGTGCTAACCTGTAAACAGGAAGTACATGAATTATTATGAAATATAATTTGTTTGTTCTTTTGTTTGGGGTTGAACACTGTTATTAAAGATTTTTCGCTTATGTTTGTTTGAATTGGGATTTAATGTCATACTCAAGGGTATTTCACTTATATGACTGATTGTCCACTTCACATTGTTCCTCGCCTTATTGCAGTGGAAAACTGGGAGGAAACCTTGTAAAAACCACCCCTCGCAAATTGCCGGAGCCACATTGCCTGACTCACTCATATACCTGATGGTTGCCAGATTGACTGGGTCATGTGAACGGTACATCAAAGTAGGATTAGTAAGCATAATCGCTAACCACTAAACCACAGCTGTGGGTCCTTTTCACTCATGACAACGTGCCAGCCCACTGTGTGAAAGAAATCACTCTTAATGCTTCCGGAAATAAAGACAAGAGAATCACAGGTCACTAAAAAAAGACATCAAAACAGCCCAGCTACATGTTGCCCCTTCACACCAGGGCAACAGTCGCTTCTAAAATATAACGAAAGAAATCCTCATATCGATCTTTAGTTTATCCACCAAATCAGTGAAACAAACAACCACCGACTGGAAACAAAGTCAACAATCACAGAACATTCAAATAAATAAAATGGCATGGTATGAAGAAATAATCTAATGACTTGCATTGACCCAGTGGAGAATGTCATTCAATTTATTGCTTTTCAAATTACCAGTCTGGTACCTAGCTTATGTCAGTTTGTTTGTTTGATAAGAGATTTTCCATTTTTCCAGGTGACTAATTGTTCACTTCTCACTCTCACTCACTTAAATTTGAATACTTACATTATTCCCAAGCTACATGTACTTGTTCAAATTTGAATAAAATGAGCAGATGTTAATTGCTGGTAACCAAATTAGATACTGGTGAATGCACCTGTAGGCAGCATTAAACAACTCTTGCCATTCCCATGCAATTTCCATTTCTTGTATCCGATAAGCAGATCTCAAATAAACATAAATACCAAATTAGTGGCTGATTTTGATTAAGTAAAGAATTTTCAAAAAGGGGCAGATTGTTTGTTTGATTGGTGTTTAATGTCCTACTCAAGGGTATTTCACTTATATGACGACGGACACAAATGCAGAACATCACAAACAAATATGCTTCCCATTACCCTTTAGCTCTGCGAACACCAGGGCAACAGAAAGCAAACCTCTTTTCTCGCCTCTTACGATCGA
>JARFOD010021488.1:0-10958 GCA_031763545.1 Mopalia muscosa
CGGCCAGTTGTATGAGCGTGTTACTTTTGATCTTGTATGTTTAACAACCATATAAGAACTTGGGATGTAAAGTCTTTGTGCTAAAGTCATGGCGTAAGTCTTTCCCTGAATGGACACGCCAATAATCTAAATAAATAATTAAGTATGTTGTACGTGACATGAAAATCGGATCGTTTCATATACAGATGATCGCAGGCAGCTTTGTGTTGCCCTGGTGCTCTCTGATTTATTTGTCAACAAAATGCCGATTTGCTTCCGAATCTCACACTCAAAATGTGTACGTTTACTTTTCGTTGATTTTCATTGGCTTTTTCATTGTATTTACCAATTCTTTATTGTCAGTGACTTGCGATGGTGGTTTCTCTCGGAGATTTAGCGGGCACTCTGACATAAGAGGCAAATAACCTTTAGCTTTGGTTAAAACCCGCTTGCATGTTTCAGGTACACTGGTGTCTGTTGGTATAGATTATTGTGATTAATTTTTGTTTAATGTATTTGCAGATAAGCTGTAAGCTGAACATGGCGTACGATCTCTCAGGGTATGGCAATGCTACGACTGAGGACTTTGTGATGCGCAATAGATCTTGGGTTGAATTGTTCCAGATTTTTGCGCCCGCATATATTCCGTTGGATCGGGCAGTTACTCCAGTATGGATTTTCATTGGATTTATTGTGAATCCTATATCGGCAAAAATATGGCTGGAAAGAAGAATGCGTCGAAACAATTCTTCCGCTATATATTTGGCAACTTTGTCTATTTGTGATTTCATCTTCCTCTTTCTGCAGATTTTTATAGAGCTTGAGGCATGGGATGTGAGCACCTTTCAAAAAGAAGTGTGGTGCAAAGTCTTTTATTTTATGTATTACTGGCCGCAGTATCTGTCTCCACTTTTGGTTCTTGGATTCACTGTGGAGAGATACATCGCTGTATGTCACCCCTTTGCTAAAGAAAGATTTTGTACTGTTTCACGAGCTGTCAAAGTAGTAATACTTCTCAATTTCATTTCCCTTTTACTGACGTCAGTCCAGCTACTGGTTTGGGAGTACGAAGTAACTATTAAAAAGTGTGGTTATGCGGAATCATTTAGTGAATTCAATGAATATTGGACATTCTTCACAGAATCCATCGTGTTCGGCATCGTGCCGTTGGCAGTTCTGTTTTTTAATGTCCTTGTACTTCGTGAAATTCAACGCTTAGCTCGTGAAAGTGGTTCAATGCTTCCATATCAACAGAACCAGACCAATACTGCAGCTTCAACCATAACGCTTCTCTGTGTATCGTTTTACCTGATACTCAGTGTGTTGCCGGTCACGATTGTTTTCATTCTCCAACTTACGATAAATCAAGGCTCAATAACTCTAACGGATGACCAGATTCGAACTGATCCTGTGTGGAACCAATATTTCAACTACATGCTTGCTAGAAAGATCATCGAGGAGCTTTGTCTTTCGCATTACTGTAGTTATTTCTTCATATATGTCTTAACAGGACATCAATTCAGGAATGCCTTCGTCCGTCTGGTCTGTCGAAAGGGGGCATGCCAGGCGAAACAAGCCGACGATGTCAAGTACAAAGTAGTGCACACCAATGGAGACGGGACAACATGCGTGACGGCCATCTGACAACGACTTTGCCCTGGATCGGTGGAAGTTGCAACTGTTTAAGAAATCTTATGCGGTTGTCGAAGTGTCGTTTAGATGATTCTTGGCAAATAAGAATAATGTACATCGTAGTTGATTGTATCAACTTATGTATGGTCTAGGGCGGAATTAGGCTATTGTAACACATTGTCATTTCCATTGACAATATTGACAAGTGCTCAGGAGTGAAATTAATATACTGATGTATTCTGCATCTGAACCTGTCAACGTTATTCCACTGTTCAGAAAAACCGGCAGGAAATCTTATATCAAGTTTATATTGTTGAAAATGACCATCGGTTCGTAAACAAATAACGCTGAAAGAAAAACAGTTCATTATACATTGCCAAGGATGTATATGGTGTAGGAGTAGAGAACAATACAATATAGTAAGAAGAGACAAAGGGTATGAGTGTACATAACGGCCGACAAACACTATTGATAAATATACCGTCAGGTTCGATTTTCATGTTTAACGAAACCAGTAGTTTTCTTGTGCTTGAGGACGTTGTGGACAATATGATGTTCCAATGTTTCCCGCCTATGAAATGTTTACCACTGTTTAAATGTGATGATCTACCTATGGGGGTGGAAGTTCAAAGGGTGTAAAAAAGAAATTCGCTCTATAGGTTTAAACCCATTCTTGTAGACATATATTTTAAGTTAATTGTTATTTCCTTATTTGTGTTTTGATTCGATGGATTGATTTATGGTCCTCTTTGTCGTGCTGGTATCAGTTGCTCGAAAGACAATTAGCCGCTAACACGAGATTAAATCGCTAATACCGGACTGGGTCCGGTTGCTCAAAACCAAGATTAGTCCCTAATAGTAGATTAAACCACTTATCTAGGATTAGAGATAGGCCTTCAACATGGAGTGAAGTCAACTAATCTAGGATTAAAATTAATAGTGCTTTATACAACTGGGCGTTACCTCATCCAAAAGAGGATTAAATTAAATAGCTCTTCGAGCAACCGGCTCCTGAAGTGTATTTCACTTCCATGACGCTGGTGTTCTCCAAAGTCTAGATGCTATACAAGGTTATATTATGCAGTGTTATACATAATTGGGAAAATTTGTATCCCCAGTGTTTTGCCATAACGACTGATTTGATAAAAACAAAATAATGAAAGGCTTTAAGAATATCATTAACATACGATAACACCCTACCATATGAATGAATGGCTACATGGCAATATGGCCTGTCAGACATACATTGTTTTAACCTCTTTGAAAATATTTATTCTTCAGATAACAATTAGACATTTTTAAAGTGGTGCAAAATATCTAGGTAACGCCTGATACATTTATCCATCTGAACCTTAAACACCATGTTTTTGTAATAAAGGAACGACTTCAATAGTCTTAAACACTATAATAACGTAAAACTGGCAAAAATCACAGAACAAGTTCCCCAGTGCGCTGCTTGTAAAACTCGTGGGAACCAATAACTAACACAGGTTATCAAACACGAGCTGCATATCTCCTACCAAAAGAATACAACTATCAACGTTTTTGATAGGATGTTTTGGGGTGGGGTGGAAATCTTGTACATGTAGTTGCCCGGAAGGTTATTAGCCACTAACACCAGATTAAACCGCTAATAGCGGATTAGAGATAGACCTTTAACGTGGAGTGATGTCATCTAATAGAGGATTAAGTATTATAATTTGTATTTGAGAGAGTATCCCATTTGCGTTTTTCCAGAAACTTCTTTTCTGTTCAAAAGAAAGTCTCCAATACTTGTTAAAATGTTAAACAATGTTTCATGTGTTACCCTTACCTGATAAGTAGATCTATAACTTTTGTATTGGCAATATATCTGTACCATTTGGAGAGTGTACCGTCATGCATATTAACTGTTCAGGTAAACTTTGTCGAACATCGTTTTTGCGGATTAAGCTTCATTCCCTTTCTTTAAGTGTGTTATATAACCTGTTTAATAGTCTATATCTAACAGTCCCACATTCTCTATTTTCCTTCAGCTCCAATGAGAAACTTTGAAGCCATACTTGCGGCAGTCCCACATATATTCCCATGACACGGTTTACATGAATATTTTGTTTGAAATGTGTAAATAGAAAAATAAAGGAAAAACAAATAAATAACCACTTGGTAATTTTCCTGTATAGTTGCATCATTTATAAATAATTGCTTTACATTTGTTCAACTTTATGCCGGTTATCTTCTTGATCTCTCTAAACTTTTGCAAACCAGCAGTGTTGGTGTTCGTTTGTGACCCTTTTCTACAATGTGTCAATTAACAGATGTGTATATTGCAACATGTTAATTGAATGCAAGTAATGGAAACATATTATTTATATGGACAATGGTACTCCATAAACATGTGTCCGCCTGTCGACACTTGATTTATGAGTGAGTCACAAGATGTTGCTCCGGCAATCGCGGGGTTGGTTTAACGAGTTTCCTTCCGGTTTTCCACCGTTATTAGGTGAGGAGCATCGGAAGTAGACAATCTTTTATCATGTAAGTGAAATACCCTTCAGTACGACGTTAAACACCACTCAACAAACCAACCATAAACACAATAATAAAATTGATAATTCATATTTTAACTTGCTAAATTTATTTGTGAACAATTAGTCAAACCGTAAGCCTCTGGTTAGTAAAGTTTTCTCTTTTGAGCATTGTGCACATTACCATAACCCGACTAGCTTTAATTATAATTAAATGAAATCTTACCTTCCCCATTTTCTTGTGGCAGTTTTGTATGTCTGGTATCAATGCCACAAAGATATGCCATACATTTTCACAAGGGACGTAGGAATTGGGCGGTTCTACCTTTGATCCGATCGTAAAATTAATCCCTCTACGCAGCTCCCAGCCTCAAAATCATATCCATCTAGGCACCTGGTGTCAAAAAAAGGTATGGGCAACAAATATTCCCTGTGACAATTCAGGACATGTCTTTACGATACCTGGCATATAACATAACCACATGGAAGATAAGGCGTCGATTAAGGCTATGGCTTAACTCCTCAATCAAGCAAACAAATTAGCACAGTATTCTACCCCAATCACACGAATCGCTCCAGAGGGGCTCCTCTGATGCACCATATCTGCCTGTCAATATGAATACAACGTGCAAAACCAATAAAGTACACACTCGATTATAGTTTGTTTCTCAACACTAAAAATTTGATACACAGGTATTGTAACATTTTTGATATGAACAGATTTCCAGACCAATAAGTTAGGAAACAGTTTATCGCTGTCTTGTGCCTACTTTTATTATAGTACCATAATGATCCATATTTGTATGGGCAAGTTTAAAGAAGACAATAAATGCAAAATATTCAATGTTATACTTTGACGGATTTGTTAAATATTAAATAAGCTGGTGTATAACCCCCTGTATTATACCCTTTGGAACACCCGTTTGCATGTACATAGAGAAAATGGGTTTAAACGAAAATTAATTTTCAATAATTAATGGTAATTACTTACATTTAATATTAACTGACTCGGTTAATGCGAGACATATGAATGTATGACATATTTAAATTATTATAAAAATTTTCCTATCCGGAAATGCCCGTGGAGAAAGTATATAAGACAGAATTATTTTTTTATTATTATTTAAAAGTGCCATAACGCAAATTCACATTTGGAAAAGAAGCGAAACCGTCGATCTAAGCCGGGAGTGTATAATCGAACTCCGCTATGTACAGGCATGGACATCTACTCAACCAAGCTATTGCATCAGGTGAATTCTCACGGTGAGATTATAAGTTAGGACTTTACGCAATTCCCTTTGTTTGCGAAATTTTGATTGCGTGAGAGAAAAATACATAACAGTTGACCAATCGAGTTGACCAACCCCTGCTAATGAGGCAAATCGCCATAAATTCGCTATTGCGAAGCGTATTATTAACATGCACCTATATTTATACACTCCCCCCATTTATCATAAATGCGAGTTTGGACGGTGTAACATATGTTGACCAAGTTCTGATTCGTGGAATGTCTCTTACCTCTTTCACGGTGAAGAAAACCGCCCCACGTCGGGGAAAGCCCCAGGGTCACTGCAGCACATGTCGGTATGGGCATGTGCCTTAAATGTTTGGTGTTGCCATTAAACCGGGTTGATTGTCCATAGATTGGATAAAGTTTACAAACCATTGAGTGGTGTGTTTTTTGGCCGATGATCAAAGTTTTCTGTTGATGAAAAATGTGATTTGTGTCACTTTAGTAAGCTCTTCCGTCATTGTTCAAAGAGGAAACGAGCACGAGATAGGATGTTACGAAGAACTGTATATAATATATATTTTTCAAATGATAGTGCTGGTACAACCAGTTTGAAATGTTATGTTTAACTTTAAAAACTGTTATTAAGATCTAACTTATAAATAATTGTTTTAATATATTTAGGCTCCTTCTGTCTTGCATGTGGATACCAATTAACATATTAAAGATTCTTGTGGTTGGATTTAATGACGATCTGCATGTGTTGCATTAGATAATGTACCTGTTTGAATCTATGTACAAATAAATATAGATTAAAGAAATATATTATATAAGCATCTTGAAAATAATTTGTTTGTTTGATTTTTATATCTATGTGTTTCAATCGAACGTTGAAAAGAATTTATGGCACAGAGTTATTGTAAATTGGGTTGCTGAAGTCGCGTCGAAATACCCAAACTGATTTTTTTATAAACTGCATTCCGGTGCCTGCTGAGATTGCGAGTGTTCATTTATATCAGGTTTTTTCATGGATTCCTTAAAAACGCCGTTATACGCCTGGGCCCATATTCATAAGCTATTTAAGTATAACTTAAAGTTAAGTAATATTAAGCCAAATGCTAGCCTTCGATTTCTCATTGCAAAAAAATCAATGTAAAATAGTTAAGTTTACATTTTGTAAGTGTCACTAGATATCTTTCACTTATGAGCATAAATTTAACACAAATGATGTTTATTATTTTAAATGATTTTGTCTGGACTTGAAGAAATACTTAAGTAGCTTATGAATACGAGCCCTGTAATACAGTTTAGTATGACTATACACTAATCAAACTACCGTGTGACTTAAAACAGCATTTCCAAGTGTAGCCATACTCCTGTCTTTACATAGCGTTGTTGACAATTATTTTCAAACTAATTAAAACACTTCACACTAGATAAGTGTGTTTGGATACTTTTATTGTTGGATTAAATGCCACCATGCACATGGAATATCCTCTTAACATCGTTAAAGCGGCCATAAATTTAAAGAAGAGTATTCACTGTGTTGGGAATTGCATCAACAAGCTCAAATCAACCTTGGTCGTAATTATACCTCAGGATGTACGGGAGGTTGGAGAAAACTTCCTGTTACCCTGGGGCTTTCTGATCAAAAGAATAACAGGAAGCCGATATGTTTGTGATGTCTTTGTATTGTCCCTAGAGTGTCCTGTATTTGTTCTGAGGTGTTTTTGTTTATTGCCACTGGTGTTGGGGTTGTTGCCTTCACCCAATTTAGCTGGAACGCCACCATTTGAGTGAAATAACCTTAAATACTACGTTAAACCCCAATAAAACCCACAAACACAAATAAACGGACCTCGGGATGTTGGCGAAGCCCTGGTGTTTTAATTTAAATAACATCAAATACTGCGATTTAGCGAACACCATTAAATGTCATTAGTAATCGTGTTCATGTATGAAAAATTACGGTTGAACCATCAAAAGTTATTTGAAAAAGTTCTGTCCATACCACAGCATCTGTTACATGGCCGTTAAATCAATAAATTCACAATTGATTTGGACCAGCTAACGAAAATAATACCACATGTATAGTGCAGCGCAGTTTTTACAATATGTTAAACATCAACTCCAATATAATCCAAAGCAGGTACATGGACCTCGGAGATATTGTTACTTATCTAGTAACAACGCCACGGTTGCGCAACTTAATCCAACACATAGTTGGTATCCGTGTCAGATGTGGTCCACTATTATGATGCTACTATAACATATTATTTCAACCACTCGCCGTCTGAATGCTTTATTTGATATTTTTAGTATTATCAATGTACGATCCAGCTTCAACTCGGACTTTTACCATAAGAATTTAACTGAAGGTCCTACTTCTCCAACAGCATGCTATTAAAATAATGTCTTTTTATTCTTATTTTCCTGGCTGGCAGGAGCTTTGATTGACAATCAATCTGTATTGTTAACATCCAATATCTGAAACACTTTTCATTCATGAAACTTGCACATCTTATCTGTAATATGTTGATCAATCCGCCGCATTTACGCGTTTCAGGTACGAGGATATTTTTTTTGTTGTAAATACTCAATGTCTCCAACTTTTGTGAAACAAACTCTAGTGACACCAAGATCAGAAACATTTTTTTCATTTACGCATGTGTGGGCGGAGGGGTAAACTAATTTCAATACAAGACAGTTAATGCCTGTCTGCATGTTATTTTTTCGGTTATTGGATGTACCTATTGTTACAAGGAAAGGAATTCTCTTATTAAACGTGTTAGATTCATTTAAGGAATTTCCGGCTGGACTAGCGCAAATAACAACCGTATGTCATATCTTAAGATGCTTTCCAAGTATCGCTTTATAACAATAACAAATAAATCATTTACAGTCAAAAATCAATATTTTCACCAGGAAAGATTTTAAAAAATTGTGATCATCACATTTTTTGCTTTGAAGAAATGGTGTGAAAATTTGGCAATTTGTCGATTAAGATGGCTGACCAGGTCCGGGGAAACGTACAATTGCGTTAGAATTGCAACTTCAGAATTTTACATGTTAAGCTATTTAAACATACTTTACTAATGTCTTGAAACTGCCTTCCTCCAGAACGCGAGTGATGGAGAATATAATATTAATTTGTTATAATATAAGCATGATAACAATAATGGCAAAAGTGGACAGTGGGTAAGGCCACTATTGGGCCCACAACGATTGAACGTTATCCTGTTCTTTCTTCGTACAATGTTTTTTGAAACCGCGAAACTGGACTCCACTCTAAACAGATATAATTCACACAGGGAAAATCGGTACGTTTCTGTTCGCTTTATACGACTAAATTATGTGATAACCACGTTTTTTTTATATCGGTTTAGGAATGGGGAGGGGGTTTTCATAAAAAAGCCAGTAGGAATTGTTTGGTTTCAACGCTTTGTGTCCATTAATGGTATTAATCGGGTCGGTTATAAAATCTACATTGACAAACAGACGATCTTTAATGCGAGACTAGAAGTTATCAAATTTATAAATCCAAGGTACAAATTTTCATTTATTATTTGGAAATGAAAATTACTACCCCAGTTTCATAACTTTGATATCCCGGACACGAAATTGAGATTATATTTATCCCAGAAATATAAGTTTTGAACTGATTCTTAGTCAAATCAATATATATACTTTCGTTTCACTGGAGATAGGTTCAAGAAGATCGCAATGATAAATACACATCTGGTCCCATGCATAAGAGTGATCAGGCCTCGCGTATAGTAGAAAAATATTAATAGTACCGGTAGACATTCCATCTTCATTTAACTGATGTGTGATAGAAGCTTGCACACAAATGGTTTTGATTCCAGTTAATATCCACCAATTATTCATGACAGTAAAAAAAAAACAGTCTAAAGGCGTTTGAGCACTTCCAGACACATCGATCTGAGCCATGGCGAACGCTGCACTTGAAACTTGTAGAACAGGATCGACAGACAATAAACATAGAAAAATAGTGAGGTGTTATATCTCCTCTGATGAAACCGATGATGATTCAATTACACAAACACGTCTGTGGCTGGGTGCCCAAGGCAATGTGTTGTTAATGTGATATCTGATAGCCAAGCTTCATGCACGTTAGCCGCGGTTGTTTTGGACTATGCAGGCGACATTCGCAAGTTGTATAAGAAAAAGAGCATTCTAGAATATAGTTGATTCTATCCCAAACATGGAGACATTGACTCTATGATACGCCCGGGCCATCTTGTTCAGCACTTATTTTATTTGTGCGGGCGGCTGGAGGGAGCTTCATGTTGCCCTGATGCTCTCAGAGCTAAAGGGGAACAGGAAGTTGATCTGTTTGTGGTGTCTGTATAGCGGCCTGTTGTCGTCTTCCTGTATTTGTCCCGTCCTGTCTTTGTTTGTTGTTAGTGGTGTTGAGGGTGGTTTCCTTCACCATTTGGGCTGACACGTTGTCATATAAGTGAAATACCCTTGAGTACGACGTTAAATCCCAATCAAACAATCAAAAAAAATCTTTTATTGGCAGGCTCGCGGCTGTGGCTTAGTGGTTAGCGAGTGCGCGTACTGAAGCCTACTTCGATGTACCGTTCACTCGGTTTTCCACCGTTATTAGACAAAGGACAGTGTGAAGTGGACAATCTGTCGTAATATAAGTGAAATACCCTTGAGATCGACGTTTAACCCCAATCAAATAAACAAACAAACAATCTTTTATTTGCTGGTCTGTGGTAAACGTCGCCCAAAATTTTTGTGATGGAAATAGTGATGGTCTTCCATGGCATACAAATGTTTTTCTCATGCTCGTTCACTATTATCCTCGCTAGCCAAGGTTAAGACATGGGTGTATTAACCTTGGCACAGAACAAACCTGTATCGTGTTATCCGAGTGTAATAAGGGAACATACTATTGTCCCATCTGGAATTTTCCCCTGAATCCACCGGCCAACGGAATAAGCCGATTCAACGACAGTAGGAGACCATACGGCGACCGAGGAAACATGACCTATAAATATGACCAAGAGCAGGTTTTCTGTTCACAGTTTAAATAATATCCGGATCCAGTTATTGTTCTCTTTTGTGGAGACTTATTTGTAATGATATACCATTTAGCTTTTCGACGCCGGCTGTACCCGAGGCATGTAGCTAAGTTTACAGCTCTGATTTTGGGTGTATGCTGCCAACAGAAATCCAACATATGAGGCTGGAACAGACCACAAACAAGCAGCGAAATATCGCATGGTATCTCCGTAGCAGTCTATATCTATAGAGATATCATGTGTTTGGATGATGATCAACTATAGAAACTTTCGCGAGAATACGATTGATAAAACAGTTAATATTAGCTGTAGCGTTTCAATTGATATTTTACGCTGGGCTTAAAGTTTATGCACTTCTACGATGGCACTGTATTGGTACGTTCACCGACACAAGCGCAACCATAAAATTTGATGTAGTTTGATATTGTTGGAAAGTTTATCTTCCTCAAGTGCTAAATAAAGACCATTATTATCCGTCAACCAAATTCGTTGTGTTCTGATTGGTCAATTTGCTGGGGGGTAAAAACCCGTACACCCCGGCAGATTTCGAAT
>JARFOD010021499.1:0-10957 GCA_031763545.1 Mopalia muscosa
CTTTTACTGAGAGGTCGGCAAGTTTCACCAATGTAGTGGCTATGGCATGAACAAGAAATTTTATATACACAGTTTTTTGGTTGTAATGGCACTGAACCAGGGCGTTTACCGGAGGCATTTAGGCAGTTTTTTAGAGTAAGGTTGCTGGTGAAAACACAGTCTATGTTGGCATCGTTTTTCAAAAGTCTTTTCAGTTTATAGCTGATGTGGCCTGTGAATGGTAGCGTGATAAAAACGGGTGATGGGTCCTTTACTCGGGGCAGTCTGCTGGATGGCTTGATAGTTTGTGAGATGCTCTTTTTAACGACTTCCGGTGGATAAGAATTTTGTTTGGTGAAAACTTCGTTGAGATGGTTTAATTCTGCGTCTTTGGCTTCTGGGGTTGATGATATGTTGACAGCGCGTTGTGTTAAAGTTGAGATGATACTTTTCTTTATTTGAGTTGGATGATTGGAGCTGTAATGGATGTATTGATCGGTGTGGGTAGGCTTTCGGTATACGCTTGTTTGGAGCTTGTTGTTACTGTTGTCTCTGCGTACTAAAACATCTAAGAAGGGGATTTGTTGATTGTTCTCAAGGTCCATTGTAAATTTTATGCGTGGATGCTGTTCATTTAGGTAATCCAGTAGTTTGGTTGGGTCTTGGTCGTCTTTTAGGGCAATAAAAGTATCGTCAACTTTCCTAAACCAACAGATGGGTGCAATTGGTGCATAGGGCAGTTTTGCGTTTTCAAATTCTGTCATAAATAACTCTGTTAATAGTTAACAATTTAAATCTTTACTTGAAATGCATTACATTGACAATCCCGCCAATTAACATTCATTCAAATTATAAGCTCTTGGTTGAAACATTACTCTCTTATGATGCACAAGCTTTTCCGTTAGGTGTGTAACTACTCACTGACCGTTCCATATGTACAATGTGTTATTTCGGTGTGAAAATCAAGAGATAGCCAGCTTATAGATTCAGATGATTCTACATCAAACCAATGACAGCTATTTGTTGATGCATAACAGCCGTTTCGTCTAGGTAGCTGGTCAAATCCAGATAAATGTCTTTTCCCAAATGTATTGGCCATGTATAGCATTTCAGTGTAAATAAATATGTCAAAGGCGTTTTATTGCACCGGAAGTTTTTGGATATCTCTATTGCCATTGTGCTAAACATTTAATATTCTTTTTAATCACGACCGCTTATGTCGATCTGTATTATATTTCATTGGTGAATAAACATAAACATAAACATATGAAATGCGATATTTATGATAAAATCTGAACATAAGAAAAATGTATAATTGTGAACCTGTAATCTCGTTCCTATAGTTCCAGTTGGTCAGGTGGAATATGTTGGAGAATTGGTGATTTTGGAAGAATGGTCAGAAGATTTTGTGAACAAGTCATCGAGAGCATATCAAGAGAAAACAAGAAACATTCAAAATGAGGTAAAGGCTCATTAGATAGCGTGCATCTGTGCCAATACATAGTGCTAGGCTTCTCAATATTTAGATTAAACAAATATTTGTCGATGTAATATTGCACAATCCCGTCACAAGATATCCCTTAACTATGCGACGAAAACGGGACAGATATCTGACCTTACTTTAGAAATAAAGTGCATATAGAAAGTTCAAACAAAAAACTGTACGGACCTGTGAATTGTTCATCGATGGATGACCAGTAGTACAGCCAGTAGTACGATACGCTAGCCAGCGATTCCCAGCACCTTTGATGAAACAATAAACAATAAAATCGGCCTACATAGGTTGATAATTTGAGGCAGTAGCTGTTGAAAAAGGTATTCCGAGTGAAAGCTTTCGTTAACACGCTAGACCTTAAGATAGCTTCATGTTGCCGTGGAATTCTCATTACCCAGATAAGTTAAACTTATCTTATCTGATAAGGTGCCTACGTTTTGCTTTATGTGAGTGTCCTGTCTGATCCTGCCAATGGCCTTGGGTGGGTTTCATTGAGGCTGTAGTAGTGGCTTTACATTGTGATGGCGCATGCCATACAATTAGTGCTATTTTCGCCAGAACTGAAACATTGACCGGCCTAAAAGAAAATAATTTGAAAAGTGATATAACTATCTATATAGTAATTATTATTGCTAGATGTTAAATTCTGTAGACGTGTTAGGTGTCTGACAGAGGGGGTATATATATAGAGATTAGATGTACAGTGCGTGATGCGTGACGATATATCGGCTCGAGTTGTCTCAGGTCGGACTGCAGTATCAATCGATCTCGAAGAGCGAGATTGATACGCAGTCCGACCTGAGACAACGAGAGCTGATATAACGACACGTGATACACACTTAACATATAATATGTTTATCAAATACCTTCAATGTTTCTGGGAAAAAATGATTTTTGGGACAAATTTGACAAACTTTTAGCGAGGATCGCTTGGCAGAGGCAAAGTACTACTTATATACTATTTTGCTCCAATGTTTTATTGTGAAATCATATAACAAAACGGGCTGTTTGATTACCCTTTTTTAAAACCTATAAAACTAAAAGCATGATTTTATGATTTCAGCATTAAAAAAATAGTTAGATTGTTTGAAACTGAAATTTCAAGAAGAACGCAAGTTTGTTTACATCAGAATCATACTATTGCACAAAGGGAAACCCCAATGACTAAACTGTCCGTTCACCTAAATATTTTCTATAAAATTACGCAACCCAGAAAAATATTTTACTGGTTGATTTTTCTACACTACTGGTCGATTTCTACACTACTGGGAAATTCTACACTACTGGCTCTAACACCCCTGTCACGTTAGTGGGCGCTGTCATATAGAATGTAAACATTGAAAGCAGTTCCGTTTTAAACCGTACATATATGAACCATCTGATACGGATAAATATACGATGCCTCTGTATCTGTGTGGTGAGACTCATAGGTATATGATAAATATAAATATATATTAATACATTAATACTTAGCACAGGTATAAGTTATAAACATGAAAACAAATATCACAGGAACATTAAGACTAAAATCACGTACATTAATTGCACAAAGGTGTTTGAGGTTATAGGGCTCGTGGTCGATAATGTAAGTAAAATAGCCTGAAGTAACAGGAACCAAGCTCTAGGAGAAAAAGTACTCATAAATATTAACTAAAGTCATTTCGTATTACCTGTTAGATAATTTAATAGGGATATACTATTTTTGACGCAAGTTGGACCTCACACAGCATTCGTTTTATAACGGCATCTTCGTGGGTATCTTGGAATAGTTATTTCCAATTGTATCCCAGTGACAACGTCAGTGTTTTGTCGCTTTTGTACAATGAAACATTTTATTATGACCTGGGGTTATTTATTATTGAGAAAATACAAGTTGTCATTTCTTACATGTAGCACTGGAAGAAAATGAACTTTCCAGCGTTATCCAAACCCATCACATTTGATGGTTTTGAGAGGCAATTATTGTTGGAAAATTTTACCGTCATAAAAGTGAAATACAAAAGAGCTCGGCGTAAAGACCCATCAATCAGTGAATCAATTTTAGGATTTTAAAAAGGGATGTGTGTTAAGGGCGATCGATTGGTCAGTCGGTAACACTATAATGGTGAACAAACATGGCACCGGTTACTGCTATACCTTAATGTTATCCAACCTGCCTCGTCACACTCTTTACTTAGTCATATGCTTGAGTAGAGGTCAAAGGGATTTTTTTTGTTATAGGAGTATTTAAAACAATTGCACTATGCACAAGCCGTTTTACATTTATTTTTTCACGTATGTAAAATTAATTATTTATTTGACATATGTTGAAAAAAATTTCACTTATGTAAAAAAGAATTCAACACATGTGAAAAGGAATTCGACATATCTAAAATAAACCTTAATTCAACATATGTGGAAATCTTTTTCATTTATGTAAAATAAAAAGGTGAGTGAAACTCTTTGTAGATAAGTGAAATTAAAGCGTCCTAGACCTCAATTGCTGACCTCCCTCACAACCAGTATTCAGCGTCAAAGAATAGCTGAAAAAATACAATCTGATCACAAAGTCATCCATCCTCATTTCGCAAAGCATTTTTTTTTTTTTTAGGGAATAATAAATCAGGGAAACTGCCTTTGTTTTATAGGCCTACAACTGGGACCGATTCTGTAGAGAGCATTACTACATGTACGTCTGATTCGCCTGGGATATAGTCTATAAGGATTCGTCGGGAATATAAAATGATGTAGACTACAAGTAGATTTGAGAGTGTGCCCTGCTGAGGCTGAACTTGCAAGGATATGGAATATATTCTAATTACATTGCATTCGTCTTTAAAGTTTTCACAAGGCGTTAGGAGCACAAATGAAGGCCGGATACGTCCCTTGCTGCCGGGAGAAATCAATTCTCAGTTCCTGTAATAAGTGGAACTCGTTTGTACATATATAAAATAAACGTTTATTTTGTATAAATGGAATTCTTTTCCATATATGTAAAATAGTTTGGTTTTGGTGTCTTATTTTACTTATGTGGAAAAGAATTTCACATATCGCGACCTTAGAATTACAGGGTTAACTAACATTTTGGTCAAAAATGAGTTTGATAGTGGATAATATTGGGATTACAAAGGTCTATATGCTATCAGGAGAGTATCATGTGAAATTCGTCGGTCTTATGTCCATAACAGAGTTGCAAAGCTCCAATTCACTAGTGGGCACCTTATTCAAAATAACAGGGTTCTATCTGCAACTTTCCCTCGATGAAGCTTAGGCTTAGCTATAGGGAGGGAGTTTTTAGAGGAGTAATGAGATTTGAGCACAAGTAGCAATTGAACTTTGCCAGTGATTTTCTCAAAACGACCAAACTGTTAGTTAGAACCCTGACATTCTAAGGTCGCGATATGTTGACAAGAATTATACAAATGTAAAATACATTTTTATTTTACATATCTAAAATTATTTTCCACATTAATGAAAACCTTTTCAACATAAGTAAGAAAAGAATTTCACATATGTGGAAAAGAATTGTAATACTAATTCGACAGATGTAGAATAAAGGTAGAAGTGATAAGACGGCTTGCCATACTGTACAACTTTTTATAACTCTTTTTTTTTAGCTGGAGAATAGTTTTAAGCGCGGTAAGCTGTCGCACATATACAATCACTCTGATGTCGTAAACCTAAGGTAAGTTTTACATTCGTTTTTTTCCCTGAAAAATAATTGCAAAATCTGGAAAATATATTTTGTCAGAGTAATAAGTGGCAAGTTAGCTTTTGCTGAAATTTGAAATGAACATTACCTTATATTTTTTTTTTAAATTTTAAAGCGTAAACGGGGTAGTGGATTAATTTATCCGGGTGGCATTCGACAGATCATCAACAGGCAAACTGATACAGACAATCGGGAGCTCTCCACAACGGTTGCCAATAAAAGTTTTAACTCACAGAATTGTCACGATTTGATGAACAATAAAAGTTTGTTTATAAATTCTTACGTTGAAATAAAGCTGAAAGGATGAATAATATAACAATTGTATTTAACGTTGACGCACTTTTAAATAACCTTGGAGTAATTTTAACTCACAAAACTGGTTGTGAGTTTGCTGAAAAAGCTCATATGGTATCGTCTGCATCGTAACTAAAGTTAAGTTTTGTAACGCAAACACACCTAATATTTTGACCTAAATTTTCCTAAAATGCATACAAATGAAGTATTCTTATCTTAAATAAACGGTTGTTGTTGTTTAGAGCGGGTAGCATCATTGCTGATATTAAAGTGACTCTAAATATTCCTGAGGATGGATTTGATGTGATAGATGGAGCTCTACTGATCACCATAGATGGCACAGAGTCTAGAGTTGATGTCATGAAACTGATTGACGACTCCCTATCTGCTATTAATTTGGAGGTAGATAAGAAGCGGACACGAGTAAGAGGAATCGGATTCAAAACAACAGTAGAAGGTCGGTTGATTAAATTTTCACAAATCCATAATAGGCATAAGATATGCATGATATTTTTGTACAGTACCTGTTAGTGAAGCATGGCAGAATTGGTTTTTATATTGAATCAAATGCCATTCAATAGACAAGGTATATACACCACGTTCATCCTGGTAAATAAACAGCCAATATCACCTTTCGGGACGGAAATGTATTTCCAACGTCCCTGTTGTTATAGTTTGAAAAAGTCTTGTTTCCCTCAGCGTGAAGCAGATTCTTGTGCGAATACTTTTACTGACTGCATTTGTATCGAGTGTTGTTTCCTTAGTTTATTAGAATTGTACACATTGAATTAAATAAAAACAAACAAACAAACTACTATTAAAATAATGCCAAATCATAAAGGTAGGCGTACTACATTAAATTTGTGAGAATTTGTTCACATAGGGTATATGGTTTTATTTAATCGCTGACAGAAGCATACAATCTATTGATTTATAATTATGGTTTAATTTTCATAAGTCTTGGGAGAATCCGTGGAAACAACCGAAGTTACAATTCGATCACAATCGAGCACAAACCCCAGTGACAATACGACAAATATCTCCATGGGAAGAACATATTCGACAACTCATTTGTCGAAACCAACGACTTCTGTGACAAAAGAATCAACTTCAGACACAACAGAGATAATGAGCCCTACAGCTCCTTATTCCCGATTTGATGGTAAGCTATAAGGCCTTTTATTGTTCATTATGCATGATGCAAGCTAAAGCATAATAGCATATCACACAGTCAACGGGTAGAAAGTTAATGTTTTTTGAGTTTCGAACGGAATCAATAATTTCCCCCAAACTAATAGGCTGTTGGTATCATCGTTAGAGGACATTGTAAGCTACACTATCTAAGATTTTTTTATGATTAATGACCACGTTATATACACGGTAGTTAAATATGTCTGAAAACAGATTTCGAGCACATCAGATTATCACTGTACAAAAGCTTTAATTTACCATACCTGTTCGAGGCGTTCTACGAAGTGGATGTTTGGGAGGAGTATTACAAAAATAAAACAAGCAATGTGGTTTTGATCATTCAAAGATTTAAGCTGTTTTCAAATTGACGCGTTGAAAACGCATATTTTTTGCGCGACAAACAGTGGTTGCGAACGATTGTTCGTGTTAGTAAGAAATGGTAGGACAAAGCATTATTCAGTCTTGCTTTACTGGAAAAAATAAATCTACTAACGATTAATGAATAACATATTGTTCAATAATTTTTCGTTTTTTGTAAAGTAGTTGTGTTACAACAATCAATAGTCATCCGAAGAAAATAATAAACAGACCTGAGCTTATGCGACAAATCCATGAAGCCAAAGGGTAATGCGCTCAGAACTTGATATTTCAGTAAAGAAGCTGCAGCAGAACTCACATTGCGGCAATATAGCTTCATTTGTTTAGACATGACCATAAGAGGTTGTAGGGCATAAAGTTTTGTTATAGTTTTTGTTTCAGAGAAAACAATATTTAAAACCATAGTAAAACACAACTCGTTAGTATATATTAAGTTTTAAACGCATAACCTTCAATATTGTGAATACAACCCATGTTTAACTTGACGATGTAGTTGTAATGTCATAAAAACCGAAACTTTCGAACCGGAGGGTTAAGCTTCCTGTTGCCATGGTGATCTCTGAGTCCTCCTTTTGTCCTGTGATTGGGGGGGGGGGGGGATACACATAGGTACGGTGCAAACAATCTGTGTGGGATGTGGTTGGCGAAACTTTGTTGCAGTTGCGTGATTGCAATAACCAATTAAACTGTTTATAGATTGTGGAATAAGACCTCTTTACGATGCGAACAATTCGGCTCCGTCCAACCACACTACTTTCCATGCTTCCACCGAGGGAGCCTGGCCATGGCATGTGATGGGAATGAATTCCTGGGATACTCAATGTACAGGGGTGTTTGTCACTGAGGAATGGGTACTGACCAGCAAAGGATGTGTCAGTGACAATTTGTAAGTTTACCTTCAACTATGTTTCACATTATAGTTAAGTGTTTAAATACAATTTTTCTGTGCCTGGAAATCTCCAAGCTTAGATTGTAAAAGAAACCTAAGTTTCATGACTCCATAATGTCAAGCTGCACACTTTGTCCATACCGTTCCAGGATTTGCTTTCGATAACTTGTCTTGTTGCTATACTATTGTTTTTTTCTCATGATTATGGGATTGACTTTTAACATCTGAATGAGACATCCTGGCGTAAAAACCCGGTCATGAACATTTTCGGTGAATATTAAGGATAAAGCGATAAACTATTAACGACTGGACTGGACTGTGCCTGATGATCATCAAGCTTATAGATTGTAAAATAAACCTATTTTCCATGTCTCCATAATATCAAGCTGCATACTTTGCCCATACTATTCCAGGATTGTCTTTCGTTGACTTGCTTGTATTGTTTTTTTTCTTGATTATGGGATTGACGTTTATCTTTTGAATGAAACATTATGATGTAAAACCCTGGTCATGAACATTTTCGGTGAATAGTAAAGATAAAGCCATAAAATAATAACGACTGGACAACAGATTTGACATAACTCTTCAAAATTGTTTGGTTTTGTTAATAGTGTTTGGGACTCTTTGGGAACAAAACTGCATGAGATCAGTCTCCCGCCGTTTGACTCCTTCACACCAGTGAATGACAAGCAGGAGAAACAACGGTCGGATAGTCTAAACGTAGAACACATCATTAACGTACCAATGGGAGATAATCTAGGTAGTCTAGCTTTAACTCTCGTCTCGCGAAACCAAAGTGCGGAAAAAGTTTATCCTATTTGTTTGCCCCGGAATGGTACAAGTCTACCAGATGATCCGACATGTTACATATTAGGACAGTCGACCGTATCTCTGGGTAAGTCCTGTTTTCGATTGTTGTGAAATTATACAACCTTTCGGTTCCTGCAGGTAATCTGAGTTATGGTAGAGATTTGTCAGAGCTATCCAACGAGTTGTCATCGTCGAGTATGGACTACCAAAACAATAAAACGAGTAAATGTTAAATAAAAACAGACATAGGAAAAGAGAAAACACGATCACGAAAGTTATTCAATGTCCGGTGTCACTTAAGTTGAAACCAATGTCATGTTTTGAAATTGTAGAATAACATATTTTCCTTTTACTCGAAATGCGACCAGAACGCAAAAAAAGTTTCAATTTACAAATGAACTTTATTAATTTACAGGCGGCATCAAATCATCGCAGGTGGACGTACCGGTCATGTATAACAGAAACCTAACGTACCAGTCCAATATAATTGATCCCGAACATAAGGTAATGGCCTTTAAAACCAGTTAAGGGGTTTATTACCAGACATGAGCTTTAAAAAACGAAACAAACTAAATTGGCCCAAATAACCATTGCCTGGACAAAATAAGACATTGAATTTTGAGCACTGGACATCGCTTTAAGGGTTTGCGTTATTCGAGTCCCGATGACTGGCTTGTACATAGAAAGTTACGTGGAATACAACCTTCATATTTAACCTCTAAACAAAACAGCACCAGATAGAACCTCCATTTTCAGAACAAAACCGCTACAAGGACAAACAGACTGTCAAATAATGTCGGAAAACAACGAATTATTAAAGCGTAGGTCTATATATCATATAAACATATATATCGATCGAAATGCCACCATTTAACCTGGTCAAATATGCCGTTGAATAGTCATTTCTTCATCTTCAGCATTACAAATATAAACCTACACTGGAACACTGATAGTTGCTATATGGGTAACGCTGGCCCTGTACATGACGTCACGTAACTTTACGATCCCTGTGTGTTACATGATAAGAGAATCAAACAGGTTTGCACATTATATCACTAACACATATGGTACAAATAGCACGAAGTCAATTTTAACAATAATTTAATTCTTAAAATAAAACAAGCAATGTCCACTTTCTTGTAAAATTTGTATTAAAACTGATTCATATAAGGCAAAGCCCCAGAAAACAGCGAATTATTAAACACTACACGCTCGACCGTCGGAAGGTTACAAGCGTGCTAAAGCGAGAGTTTTTGATATAGTTAGTCACGTGAGCTGATGTGCCCATCAGACACAATAAAGCCAGGTAAAACAGGTTTCGTCATCGTGGTCGATGCCCCAGCTGGTCTGATGTCGTGGACGTTCCTCCTGGACTCTATGGGTCTCGGGACGTAGGCCCATAGCGTGAAAAGAAAGAGATTTGATTGGTCAATATTGGTAGAGCTCTTCTGTTTACCGATTTAAGAAAGACACGGCCACATGGATGGTTTTGATTGTAGTTAAAACATTACCCAAGGTCTAATTGTAAACTGGATATAGTTCGACAAGAAAAAAAGGCGACATAAGACGAGAAACTATGCCCGTTTTATCTATAATAGTATGTATTTTATAGTTGCCCCGACCATCGCTTAGTTAACTGATCCGTGAAATGCAGTTTGGGCTGTAAGTTGGCGTCTTATGGTACAAAAATGTTCATGCCACAGCGAAGCTGAAATACGGTACCACCTTATTTCAATCAATCAATCAATCAATCTTGTAGGTGGTGGAAAGCTGCTCATTCCGGTCAGTTTCTACAGCATAATCAACCTCTGTGATTCGAATAAAGAATATGATTTTATTATTGTTGATCAGGATTTTATAGATGATAAATTTAATATAATTAAGCAGTATTCAAAAAAACTTGGAGCTATTACTTCCGAAGAATTACCTTTTGAAAAATCAAGAGATTTTATTATTCCAAGACCCTTTTTACCTACAAAATTACAAGAAATACTACGAGAACAAGTACACTTTTTAGAAGCAGAAATATTAAAAGAAAAAAAACTTGATATCAAACCAGATTTACATACAGATATTTATGATGAAAATGTAAATACGGCACCAATAACAGATTATGTTGAATCATTAGTTGAGGATGTTTATTTAGAAATGAACGAAGAAGAAGGTGATGAAAGCATTATTACTATTAATTCATCTTCTAAAGGTGGTATCCTAGATAATAAAGAACTAT